>VSMD01055232.1:0-72846 GCA_008750895.1 Mirza zaza
GCACCTACTCCAACTTTGTTCTGGAACTTTCTGGGCTGTGCTAGGAAGAATGATTTCCCTGACTTTCTCTGAGGAATAGAATGAGTTCCCCTGGTCCCCCAAAGTGAGGCTGGAGGTGGGTTTCCTGACCGGGAGGCAGAAGGCGCCCACCCGCGGCCTGCCCTGACGGCCTCTCCCCCCATGCGCAGGGCCGCTGTACGTCATCGTGGAGTACGCCTCCAAGGGCAACCTGCGGGAGTACCTGCAGGCCCGCAGGCCGCCCGGGCTGGAATACTGCTACAACCCCAGCCACAACCCAGAGGAGCAGCTCTCCTCCAAGGACCTGGTCTCCTGCGCCTACCAGGTGGCCCGAGGCATGGAATATCTCGCCTCCAAGAAGGTGCGGAGCCTGGAGGCCCCCCACTCCCCGCCTGCCCGCCCCGCCCCCGCAATTCCCCAGTGGAGTGGGGGTGGGAACAAAGCCCTCCCAGCGCTCTAGCTTGTGACGTTCGATCCTCGGGTGGGGTTGGGGCACACTGGGCACGTCTGAGGCTGTCCGGGGATGTCAGAGTTGGGAGAACAAGGGCAGCGCAGTGGCGCCGGGGTCAGACCGGATCAGGTTCGGGTCTGTGCCACTTCCTGCGTGGCGTCGGGCGGCCACTCGGCATCTTGTGTTTCTTCCCGACACAAAATGCCAACGGCAGTACCTGTGTCGTGCATGGTTACCGGGACGAGATGGAATGGTGTCTGAGAGTGCCAGTGCCGAGCGGGAGCGCAGCACAGAGTGCCTTTGTTTGCGCCCAACACGCTAAAAGGGTCGTCGGCCTCTTAGGAGGGCGGGAAAGGAGGAGGCGAGGCAGGAGGGTGTGCTAAAGCGATGGAGACTCGAGCTAGAGGAGCGAGTTCCAGGAGGGCTCAGCGGGCAGAGCGGCAGGGCAGGGCGGGTCCCTCCAGGCGGGTGTGTCTGCCTGCCGAGTGGCATCCCCGCGGGGACGGCAGGTGACCCCGACTCCCGGGTGGGTGTGTTTCACCGTTGTGGCCCCCGGAGCCCTCCAGGTCCCTCACCTGCCCCCGCGCTCCTCTCTCGCCCCACGATCTCCCCTCTGCCCTCCGCAGTGCATACACCGAGACCTGGCTGCCAGGAACGTCCTGGTGACAGAGGACAACGTGATGAAGATCGCAGACTTCGGCCTGGCCCGGGACATTCACCACATCGACTACTATAAAAAGACCACCAACGTGAGTTAGGCAGGCCCGCCGAGCTGCCCTGACCGGCATTGGCTTTGTCCAAGAATCCACTGAAAATGCGGGCACGGCTCCCAGCCCCCTCCGCCTCCGCCTGTCCCCTCGCTGCCCTACCTGGGACCACCCTCACTCCCCCTGTGCTGCTTGCAGGGCCGCCTGCCCGTGAAGTGGATGGCACCCGAGGCGTTGTTCGACCGGATCTACACCCACCAGAGTGATGTGTGAGTTCGAAACAAGCGACTGCCAGGGGTCCGTGGGATGGAGAACATGCAGCACAGTGGGGGCCTGTGTTCCCCTCTGGACTGATGAGGGAAAAAACAAAACATTGTCTGTGTTCCTTCACTGCACTCCCAGAAAGCCCAGTCTGTTCTCCGCACCGACTCCTGGCACTGCCCTTGGAATGCAGGGCTGGTGCCGGGGTAGCGGAGGTTCAGGATGGGGCCCTGTGCTCATCCGCAGGTGGTCTTTCGGGGTGCTCCTGTGGGAGATCTTCACTCTGGGCGGCTCCCCGTACCCTGGCGTGCCTGTGGAGGAGCTCTTCAAGCTGCTGAAGGAGGGTCACCGCATGGACAAGCCCAGCAACTGCACCAACGAGCTGTAAGCCTGAGGCCGTGCCGGAGGCCTGAAGCCGGGCCCTGGGGGGGAGACTAGACTGGGGGGGGGGGCCCACCCGGAGGGAGCGGCCCTCCCGGTCATCCCTCTGCCCCTGACCCCACGCCCTGCCGCAGGTACATGATGATGCGGGACTGCTGGCACGCGGTGCCCTCGCAGAGACCCACCTTCAAGCAGCTGGTGGAAGACCTGGACCGCATCGTGGCCTTGACCTCCAACCAGGTGAGGCTGTGCGACCTCACGCGGCTGCGCCTCCCTGAGCCAGCGCCACCCTGGCCCAGGGCGGAGGGTACCCGGCCATCGCTCCGTCCTCTTGCTTGTCACAGGAGTACCTGGACCTGTCGATGCCCCTGGACCAGTACTCCCCCAGCTTTCCCGACACCCGAAGCTCCACCTGCTCCTCGGGGGAGGACTCCGTCTTCTCTCACGAGCCGTTGCCCGAGGAGCCCTGTCTGCCCCGACACCCACCCCAGCTTGCCAACGGCGGACTCAAACCGCGCTGACTCCCGCCCACTGCGCCCCTCCCCAGACTCCATGGCCAACCGTAACCCTCACCCACGACTCCCTGCTGGGCCCACTGCTTCTCCCTGCCCCCCTTCCTGCTGGCAGGAGCCGGCTGCCTACTTGGGGCCTTCCCGTGTGGCCCGCCTTCCCCCCACTGAGCTCACCTCTCTTCCTCCTCTTCCTCTCAACGAGCTTTCGAGAGAGAGGAGCAGAGAAGCAGGTACTTGCTGAAGGACACTTCATTCCCTCCCAAATGCTGGACCAAGACCCCTCCCCGCCACCAGGCACTGCCTGGAGGGTGGGGCAGCGGGAGACGGACAGGTGTGCAAGCGGGAGCTCCGTGAGCTTTCTTGTGTCGGTTTTGTCGGTTTCTCCTTAACCCGGGAGCCGCTTGCATTCTGGTGGCAGGTGCCTTGTCCTCAGGGCCACAGCAGTAAGGACGTCAGCAGAAGGTGGCCTCTGCTCCAGTTCGATGGTGCCAGTAGCTTATTAATTCCGATACTAATTTGCTTTGCTGACCAAATACGTGGTACCAGAGGATGGTGGGGCAAAGGTGGGGAGCAGTTTGTGGCCCTGGGGCCCAGCCCCGACCTGGGGGCTTTGTATATAGCTATGAAGAAAACACAAAGTGTATAAATCTGAGTATATATTTACATGTCTTTTTAAAAGGGTCGTTGCCAGAGATTTACCCATTGGGTAAGACGCTCCTGGTGGCTGGGAGGCATCAGTGGCTATATATTAAAAACAAAGAAAAAAGAAAAAAAAAAAAGGAAAATGTTTTTAAAAAGGTCATATATTTTTTGCTACTTTTGCTGTTTTATTTTTTTAAATTATGTTCTAAACCTATTTTCAGTTTAGGTCCCTCAATAAAAATTGCTGCTGCTTCATTTTTATATGGGCTGTGTGAGAAGGGAGAGGACGTCCACTGGAAAGGAGGGCGCTAGCGGCCCGGCTGTGTCTGTCCGGGGGGCACCGCATGCCCCCCGCAGTCGTCCTGTAACCTCTTCCCCCTAGGGCCTGCGCCCAGACCTCCAGGACAGACCTCCTGCCTCTCCGATGCTTTTGGAAAGGCGGGAAGAGGAGATGTGTGCGTCGTGGGCAGGAGCCTCCTGTCCATGCCGCGGAGGTGCCGGGCGGAGAGCCAGGGCCCAGCCCTCGACCACAGATTGTTTCTGCAGAGGAAACTGTTGGGGTCGGGCGGGGGGCGGGGGCACCTGCCTTGGAACAGCTAAGGGTAGAGCTAAAGTGATTAAGAGGAAAGCTAAGGATTGTTATTCAACAAGGGTCTGCAGAAACCCAAACCCCCAGACATGTGCCTCTGTGCGGGCGGGGCTGTGCCTGTGCTTCTAAGTGAGGGAAATCGTGTCACCTCCTGAGGCTGGCCCCTGCATCCCCGCCCCTGCCTTTATTTTTCCCCAACCACTTTGTCCATTATCCTCCCCCAGACCATTCTTCCCGTATCCATGTGACTGGGCCACATTTGTTGGGACGGTCACAACTCCTGGCGTCCCATAGTTCTTCCTGTCCAAACTCCACCCCATCCCCTCAGGAAAGGGGAAAAGAGTCTCTGAATGTTTTTGTGTTTTGGGCTGCTTGGATATTGACTTCTGCCACCTGCTGGTTGTCACTGTCCTGCCAAGTGGATTCCGGCTCCTGGGTACTTTACCTGCTCAACCTCCCCCTGCTCCTCAGCCTCTATGCTAAAGCTCACTTTTTGCTGGATCACTGCTGAACACAAAAGGAAGTTCAGTGTGCTTTCATTTCTGTGGGAAAAAGGGGATTGCTGCTTGAAATTTCCTTTCTGAGCTAGGCATTTTTTGGCAGCTGCAGCTGCTGGTCACTATTGTAAAATTCTCTGTTTCTCTCTGTGAATATGCAACTGTTGACGTGTTACAATTCGTGTTAATGTTTAAAGAAAGCATAATTTGGTGAACAGAGTCAGGAAATGAATTTTAACTCCTTAAAACCATTTGCTTTGAGACCATAGAGTCTTTCCTTGTAAAATAATGATGATAATTTCTGCCTTGGCGCTGCATTGAAGCAGTGCTGTGTGAATGGATGGAGAATCTAAAAGGCTTTCTGTGCCCTTGGGAGAGGTGCTAGAGAAATTATAAGGCACTATCATTATGACAGTGGTGTCCTTGCTGTTACTACTCAAATCACCCACAAATTTCCCCAGAGACTGAGCTGGCTGTCAAATAAAAGATAGCGAAATTGACCTGAGAAAATGAAATGGCCATTTTACTTAGATGACCAGACCGGGTCTCTTGAGGAAAAGAATCCAGTTTATCTAATGAAGATGTTGTGCTGTCATGGTGCAGAAGCTGTCTGGTTTCCCGAGGGTTAAAAGATTAGGGCCCGGGATCACCATGGCAATGATCAATATTGCCTTCTGTCTTTCCTAATTGCCGTAGGCTGGGGATCATCAGTCCCTTGGCACTGCTAATGTAATGTATTGATCCCAGGTAAGTAAGATTGAACAGCAAGAAATCTCCATGGCGATGAGGTTGCTGTGTCCATCAGCCACCACTGGGGGGAGCCAGCAGGCTGAAGTCTCGGTTGGCGTTAGGTACTGTGCTCATCACTTTAAAATGACAGTAGTCTGACTTTTTCTACCAGCGTGTATGGGTGGCGAGTGGGCAATCTTCAGCCTGGGTTTTCAGCATCACAGTACACTGATTTAACACCACCTATGTGACTTGTATGTAATGATGAAGTACAGAATTAGACATGGCACAAGAGCAGGGCCGTGGTGGCAGGTGCCATCAGCTCCTCTCTGTCACAGGAGAATTCTCTCTGTGAGACACAGGCCCAGGCTGACATCACTGGGGTTGGGTGCTACGGATTGCCCAGAGTCATACCCAGTGAGTTACTGGCCACTGGCAGGGCCACGGCATCTGCATCTGTAGAGGGGAGTAGACAGCAGGGTGGAGAGCTAGAAGCAGCCTGGCAGGGCCTTTCATCTCCTCCGCTGAGAAAGGCCAGGGAGAGGGAAGGACAGCAAGCACCCAACTGTTAGGGAGACTTGGGCTGGGGCAGGTCTCTAGGTTGACACAGCAATATTCAGGATCATTTATACTGTACTGCCTCTCACATGCACGTCTTAGCACATAGAAGTGACATGTGTCATGAACATGCTGCCGACTGCCTGGTTTAATGGTTTGATTGTCTCGTGACTGCTCCAGGGAAGCTGGGGCCAGCATCGTGTGCTCTTGAGAGCCAGTGGCGCACATCTCTTCCCAGCTCTGCGCTGTTGGGCAATCCCATGTTGGTAGCTTTACTCAGCCATGGTGGGAGTAGTTAACCCATTGGAATATGCAATTGCTATAAATCAGGGCTTTTTTCCCCTCAAAGAGTTGCTGGTTGATCATTAACCGGAATACCACTCACTAGCTAGGTTTCAGCATGGGACTGGCTCTAACAATCGCGGAACCCAACAGCCAGGCACCCTAAGTGATGAGAACAAAGAACCATCCCTCACCTCTCTGAGCTACTACCTTAAGAATTTTACCAAGTGACCTGGGTCCCTTTACCTACCTGTTCCTCCTCTGGTCACAGGGAAAGCCAGAAAGAAATGTAGATCAGCCCAGCAGTACACATGACTCATTCAGCTAAAACAGTATTGAGCAAGTTAACCAGCTAATCCCTTACCCACATTTAACATCTGAAATGTGGGCTAATTAAAATAAACACCCATCATTTTAAAAACGGGAGAATTTATTGTGAATCACCTTGCTAGGCCAATGGCGGGATCCGCGGACGCTGTGTTTGCACAGTAGGGAGGTGTCATTCGCAGGGAAGTGGAGTTCATTAGCAGGACATGGTGGGGCTTGTCCTCTGATGGAGCAGGGATTTAGGAAGCATTTTCAGGTGTATATTCTTGCTGTGAAGTGCTGGTGACATTCCGCATTTAGAGGATCCCAGAATGGGCAGCTTTGCATTTGACTTGGTTTAACTGACTCTCATCTAACTGCTTTTAACTTCAGAGCAAGGAGAGAAATCTAATTTTATCACCCACAGGCCGAAATACCTTTTCCCTTCTAACCACTTCCCAAGGGAAGAAAGCTATATCTGTTATGTTCAGTATTAACAATACTGAAGACGCTGAGCATAAATATCTGAGTGCAGGACTCCTTCCTGGGTAGCAAAGGGATTATATCCGACCTTAACAATCCCTATGACTAACAGATAGTCTTATTTGTGAAAGACAAACCGACCAGAAAAACACACCCAGCACAAACAAATGGTTAAGCCTTAAACCCTTAATTATGTTTCCTAGCAAAGCGGGGGCTAATGAAAGCCATATGTGCTAGAAGAGTGGCCGCCTCCCAGATTCCTGCAGCCTCTGTGGGCCCACGAGGGGGGTGTCTGTCAGAGCAGCCAAGCGGCAGCCCAACTTTTGTGATTGCCAGTCTGTTTAACTCCCCTTTTCTCCTCCAAGAGGATTTTTCTTCTTCATAGCCAGAAAGACCTTACTGGGAAGTAAACCCGTCCCATCTCATAAGGGTACTGTTCCTGTTGATGGGTCATTCTGAAGAAGTGGTCAGGGGCTCTTAAAGGAGTTTTTGAAGTCCCCAAGCTCTTACTCGGGATTCCAAGCCACGGGAGGCAGAGGGATCTACAGTGTCAAACTGACTCCATTTTGCAGAAAATTTCCTCTCAAAGGACATACACGCATGAGGCTGTTTAGAAACAACGTGGTGGGGGTGGGCTTTGCACAAAGTTTAGTGGGATGACATAATGGTACAGAAAAATGAACTTTGCAATTCTATTTCTCTAAATGGTCTGAACTTGGCCTCACTGCTGACATCGCTTGGAACGGTTGTTAAAAGGCCTCAAAGGACTGCCCCAAGGGCTAAACGGCTGACCCTCTCGCTCAAGCAGACAGACAGTCCTAGCTGGGAGGTCCTTTACGGATGCCACTGCTGAGGGCCGGACGCTGGAGAGAGTGAGCTCCATCCTCAAGTAGTCCTCATGCTCCTTTTGAACTAGCCTTGCTGTTCTGGGATGTCTTTTGTGATTTGGCTTGGAGTGTCTAGGTATAAAATATAAGGACTTTAGGCATTGGTCACAATGAGATGTGTAAGTTCTTCAATAGTCCTTTTTGTTTTCTTTGTTTTCTTTTTTTTTTTTGAGACGGAGTCTCGCTTTGTTGCCCAGGCTAGAGTGAGTGCCGTGGCGTCAGCCTAGCTCACAGCAACCTCACACTCCTGGGCTCAAGCGATCCTCCTGCCTCAGCCTCCCAAGTAGCTGGGACTACAGGCATGCGCCACCATGGCCAGCTAATTTTTTCTATATATATTAGTTGGCCAATTAATTTCTTTCTATTTATAGTAGAGACGGGGTCTCACTCTTGCTCAGGCTAGTTTCGAACTCCTGACCTTGAGCAATCCGCCCGCCTCAGCCTCCCAGAGTGCTAGGATTACAGGTGTAAGCCACCGTGCCCGGCCCTTTTTGTTTTCTTAATCAAAATAATGATAGACCACAAAGTCAAATCTGAGTTTATAATTTACCTTGGTAATAAAAATAAAGAAGACATGCAAAAGACAAGGCCGGTGTGCGCCCTGGGTGTGTGTCCTAGCTAGCTAACCTGGGGCGCTCTTCTGGATAGTTAGCCCATCTGTGTCTTCACAGATCCTCCCCTACCTGCTGAGGTCCCAGGGAGCCAATAGGGCCACCTCTCCATTCAACTCTCCCGTGACCTCCCTACTGCTTACTTGTGTCACGCTTTCCACTCTTGCTTCAAATTCCTTCACCCAAATGGGAAAAGTGGATAGATAAGCAATTTCTTACTTACATGCATTTCTCCTGAAATTTAAATTGCTTTCCTACTAGTATTTCCTGACATCAGAAGCCTGTGTAAAGTACACAACACATGGAAACTATTTCCCTCTGGTGCATAAGAAGGATCTGCCTATATTTTAATTAGCTTCTAGACTTAACATATTTAGGTCTGATCCATGATTGCATCAGCTGATTTTTTTTTTTTTTTTTTTTGCTTTTGCTTTTGGATAATTGAAGTAAAAAATATAGTGGTTATAAGATGACAAAAGTTCAGCCTACAACTTCCTGTTTGGATGACAGGAAGAATTGTGCAATGTTTTGCAATAGTTATAATTCTAGATTCCCACTACCCTCATAGATAACTAAGGGGAGGGAAAAGGTTTTCTTTTTTTGAAATACTTACAGTTTCCTTAGAAGAAGTGATGGGTCCTTTAAGTAATGAAATAGGTGGTGCTGGTGCTATAGGTGATGGTATAACTGGTGGTGGTTGTATAAAGTCTTCATCCTTAAACATCAGAACTGAGAGTTGGGTTACTGATTTAAAATAAAATGTGTACTAGATCTATAGTCCACTGCCATGACCACCAGGAACTTGAAATAACTACTTCATGTTCTGGCACAGGATTCAAAAGGCAAAATCTGGAACTTAATTACATATAGCCAAATGGTGAACTTTCTAAGAAACAGATCAAACAGTACAATTCCTTATGAAGGAACACTATTGTATTGAAATTCAGTTTGGGGGGGGTCGCTCACGCCTGTAATGCTAGCACTCTGGGAGGCCGAGGCGGGCAGATTGCTCAAGGTCAGGAGTTCGAAACTAACCTGAGCAAGAGTGAGACCCCGTCTCTACTATAAATAGAAAGAAATTAATTGGCCAACTAATATATTTAGAAAAAATTAGCCGGGCATGGTGGCGCATGCCTGTAGTCCCAGCTACTCGGGAGGCTGAGGCAGCAGGATTGCTCGAGCCCAGGAGTTTGAGGTTGCTGTGAGCTAGGCTGACGCCACGGCACTCACTCTAGCCTGGGCAACAAAGCGAGACTCTGTCTCAAAAAAAAAAAAAAAGAAATTCAGTTTCATTAAAGGGATTAAAAAGAGAGAAAATTAACCTATTGTTATTTACATTTTTTAACCTAATTAACCAAATGGAAAGTAACTGTCTAACCGTAGTTCCCTTCAGTTGAGGTGCAAAATCCACCATGTTCTCTTTAGATTTGGGGGGAGTAGGTGATTCCACAGGAATATCTGTCTTTTGAGCCTAGGGAGAGAAATATTTTATATAGACAAGTTTTCAGCTTTTCCTGAAACTCACAAGCTAATTTACGGTAGTCAAGGCCTTTTAGCACAATTTGCCTTCCATTAAATCCCCAACTTCCACCTCCAACTACACCCTTTATGAGCAACATAGGAAATATGCCCCTGAAACAGCAGCAACTTAGCATTGTTTCGCTTTGAGTTTTAAGCACCCTATATACAAAGGTTGCACACTGATTAGATTCTAGTATTTAAAATCCTCAGTCATTAACAAGCCACTAATTTGCCAATTCTGGTCCTGTTCTCAGTGTCAAAAAAGTTGCCATTTCTCAATTGTCAGTTTCTAATAACATAACTTTTTATTATTTTTAGTATCTAATAATAAATGATAAATTTGCCTGATTACTAAAATGGTAGGTGTTAGAGAAAAGAAACTGCAGTAAAACAAGGGAAATGGGGGGAGGGTGTGGGATTAGAATAGATGACAGATTAGAATAGGTGGGTATAGACTAGCTAGCTAACCTGTCTTTAGGAATTAATTAGGTTTGAAAAATATTTCACTGCTCTTTGGAAATAATTTCTCTGTGTACTTTGAAGGAAAGGGCTACATAAATCCAATTATAGTATATTGGATATGATGTCTCTAAATTCTTTACTGCAGTGGTCCCCAACCTTTTTGGTACCAGGGACCAGTTTCATGGGAGACAATTTTTCCACGGACCATTACACCAGTCTGAGGACCAGGTATTGGGGAACGCAGCTTTACAAAACCTAGCATGCTGCTTGTTCTCACTTTGCATATCTGAAGAATATATGTTTAAAAACATGGATTCTTTAAAAAGCCAATAAAATGCCTGGGAGCTTGTCATTTTGTCCAAATTTAGCTGTGAGACATTGTGCTCCTCCAAGCTTTCTTTGTTCCTGAGAGCAGCCTAAGAATGACAATTAACTTTGGTCTGCCTTAAATGGATCCAGGAGTTTGATAGACTAAGAACCCACTAGCCTGCCTTTTAGAACATAGTCTATACTCCAGAATTGCTCCCAGCCTCCCTAGAAATTTTCCTGGACAAAACCAAAAACCAGATTACTCTCTGGAAATGTGAAAAGAGAAAGCAAGATGGTGTTTGCTGAAGTCAATTTTTCATGCTGGACTTCAAATAGTTTTCTTGTCCAAGGAGTCAGCCACATAACTAAGATTAAAAATGATTGGCCCTGACTCAGCAGTAGTCTAATCTACTACAGCACATGTGCAGCATCTTCTACAAGGGACTTCCCTTTCTTTCTCATGAAGGTTCTGAGTCAGACATGAAGCTCCCAGGTAGGAAGTAAGGCCTGATGGGCCCAGAGCAAGACACTCCAGTGATTGGGGAATCCTGGGCTGTTCCAGGAGGAAAAATGTCGCTGAGTTAAAGGAAAAAAATAATTAAGGAAATGAGTTGATGAAATACAGAGTTTACATTCTAACTTAGCCATTCAGTGCCTAAAAATTAAAAGAAATCTGGATAAATGAAATAGACATGAAAGAACAGAACCCATTCAGCCTAAAAGAAAGCAGTGGTGTGTGTGTGGGCGGGAACCTAGTCTAACAAAGATGAGATAGTTAAGCAGAAAGAATAAACCATGCTCCCATTAGTAAAATTCCTAAGGCAAACTGGGATTAAAGGCAGTAGTAGCCCTATTGCTAGAGTAATCTGAGTGGCTTTCATTTGTTTTGAGGAATTTTTAAAACACTTAAAAGCCAGTTTGGGCCAAATTCCAAAAGAAACTCCTGCTCAGACCACAAAAGTATACAAGACACTAGTGGAGAGGCCCCAGTTAAGAGGAAATCCAGGCTCTCCATGAATCCAAGTACTCACCTCCCCACTTGGTGGGATCTCAATTGGCTTTGGCTTCACATCTATCAGGTAGAAGGTGCGTGACAGGAGCAAAAGGGAAGGAGGGACGTTCTCCTTCAGGTGGAGGTCCTGCCACTGGAAAATCAGATAGAATCATGGAACACGACAGCCAGAAGTGACCTTTAGTCATCTACTGCTTCCCTCATCGACAGCTTCCCCTCGCTCACGTGATGAGTCAAGGCAGAGCGAGGGTCAACACCAGCTTCCTGACTTCTGCACCAACGGTGTACCAGGCAGCTTCTCAAGTCAGGGAAGATTCAATTACTTGGAACCCAATGTGGATCAAAATAGCTAAGTATCTTCTCAGACAAAAAGTAGATCATGTGAAAGAATAAATCAGCCTCACTTATTAGTGAAGCCAAAAAAATACACATTAAAATGAGAATGAGATGTAAGTTTTCAAGTATAATATTGGCCAAGCTTTTTTTTAAAAAAAAAATTTAGATCAACAATACATGCACAAGGGACAAAATTCAGAAGGTAAAGGTATTCAGTAAAAAGCAGTCTGCCTTCTATTCTCTAGCTACCTTCTTCCCTAGAAGCAACTACTGATACTAGTTCCTTATATACTCTTCCAGAGATATCCTAAGCATATACATATTCATAAATTCTTTCTTTCTTTTTTTTTTTTTTTTAAAGCAGAGTCTCACTTTGTTGCCTGGGCTAGAATGCTGTGGCATCAGCCTTGTTCATAGCAACCTCAAACTCCTGGGCTCAACAATCCTTCTGCCTCAGCCTCCCAGGTAGCTGTGACTACAGGCATGCACCACCATGCCCGGCTAATTTTTTCTATATATTTTTAGTTAGCCAATTAATTTCTTTCTATTTTTTTAGTAGAGACAGGGTCTCGCTCTTGCTCAGACTGGTTTCAAACTCCTGACCTTGAGTGATCCACCTGTCTCAGCATCCCAGAGTGCTAGGATTACAGGTCTGAGCTACCACCCCCAGTCCATATATTCTTTCTTTACACAAAGGGTAACATATACACCATTTTATCCTTTGCTTTTTTTTTTATTGAAATATCTTAGAGATTGATTACTATCAGTAGATGGAGGACTGCCTCCTTTTTAAACATCTAAAGAATTCCATTAAATCGAAATGCCATAACTTACTTGATTATTCTCCTATTAATGAACTTTAGGCTGTTTCCAATCTTTAACAGTGCTGCAATGGATAATCTAGTGAATATGTCATTTTGCACATGTGCAAGAATATATGATACATTCTTAGAAGTGAAATTGCTAGGTCAAAGAATATATGCATGTGCCTGTAGTCCCAGCTACTTGGGAGGCTTAGGTGGGAGGATCACTTGAGCCCAAGCAATTGGAGGCTGCAGTGAGCTATGATCATTAGCACTCAGGCAACTCCAGCCCGAGTGACAGAGCAAGACCCCATCTCTTAAAAAAAAAAAAAAAGTATATGCATTTTTAAGTTTTGAAAAATATTGCCAAATTACTCTCCATGGAAGTTTTTATCAGTAATGCATGAATACCCCTCTCCCCACCCCCTCACCAACATAGGATGTTATCAAACTCTGATTTTTGCCAATATAAAGGCGAATGTGGCTGGGCACGGTGGCTCATGCCTGTAATCCTAGAACTCTGGGAGGCCGAGGCGGGCGGATTGCTCGAGGTCAGGAGTTCGAAACCAGCCTGAGCAAGAGCGAGACCCCCGTCTCTACAATAAAGAGAAAGAAATTAATTGTCCAACTAATATATATAGAAAAAATTAGCTGGGCATAGTGGTGCATGCCTGTAGTCCCAGCTACTCGGGAGGCTGAGGCAGCAGGATTGCTTGAGCCCAGGAGATTGAGGATACTGTGAGCTAGGCTGATGCCACAGCACTCACTCTGGCCTGGGCAACAGAGTGAGACTGTGTGTCTCAAAAAAAAAGGTGAATGTGGCATCTCTTAGTTTTAATTTATGAGTAAGGTTAAGATGTTTCATATGTTTACCATTTTAAAATTTTCCTTTTTAGGAACTGTCTGCCTGTATTCTAACACAGGATTTGTTGAATAATAATACATAAGTGCTGAGTATCAGATGGTTGGATTAGTATCTTCACTCCCTTGTAGTTGGATTGTAAAATGCACATCCTTTCAAGAAAGAAATTTGTCATTATGAACCCAATGAATACTATATGTTCAGGAAATACATGGTTATAAGTACCTTTCTCTACAATATATTGATCTTCCAATCAAAGTTGGTCCAACATGTAAGAAGAAATAGCACTGCCTGTTTTCAAAGTCACAACAACAGCTCCTATCTCAAAATAATTTGTGCACTTTATAGCACTTCTTACAATTATAGGAATGAGAATGTATGGGAGTTACTCCTTTGTTTTAAAGCACTGATGGATGCTCTTACTTAAAATACAAATATGCTATCTGAGGGACAATATTAAACATCCATACCAAAGCTAACACTTTACGTGGGTTTGGGGCACTAACAGGGAAAGCAGCCCCAGGTGGGCCACCAGGCAAGGTTCAGACCTCCAGATTCACACAGATGGCAGGCCTTGAATTAGAATTTTCTCAAGACCCTTACCATACCTGAAGTAGGTGAAATTCTAAGGTGGGCTCAAGAGTCCCTGTTCCTGGTATACCCACACCTTCTCCCAGTTATTTGATTAAACACTATTCTAGGGATGTAATTAAGGCCCCAAATCAGCTGACCTTAAAATAGGGAGATTATTCAGGTGGGCCTCACCTAATCACACAAGAACATAAAGCTGAGGCTAGAGGTCAGACAGGTGAAGTTGGAGGTTTTAAGCACAAGGAAGATGTGGCATTTAGAAGTTCTCCGTTGCTGGCTTTGCAGATGGGGTGAGCCAAGAGGCAAGGAATACACGTGGCCTCCAGGTGCCAAGGGTAGCCTGGGGCTGCCAGCCAGCCAGGAAGCAAGGACTCAATCCTACAGCTGCAAGAACCAAGCTCAGCCAACAAACGGAAGGAGCTTGGAAGTGGGTCCTTGCCCACAGCCTGGAAAGGAACGCAGCCTGCACTTCTGACCTCCAGAACTGTGAGCTAATCTAATGGGTGTTGTTTTCAGCTACTAAGTTTGTGGTAATTTGTCAGGTAGCAATAGGAAACCGATATAGTACCCTACCCCAGTTAGAGTGAAAAATTAATCTAGCTGCTTCAGCACCCCACTGCTCAATCACAAAATGAGCTCTGTGCAAACTGTAGGGGGGGAGAGTTCTAGTGAGGAGAGCCCAGGAGGAGCTGCTACTTGCCTCTGTGAGCTGTTGTAGCAGTTGTTCCTCAGTGAGACCCAGTGACCTCATCCCTCGTGCCCTACAGGCAGCCTGTAGTTCTGACACACTCAAAGTCTTCACCCCTTCTTTGGCAATTATCTGAAAGAAATGGAAGAAACAGTGTTGGATCTTTTGATTCCAATTTTACCTAATCCCTCCATTCCAGCAAATCAGTGGAAACACAGAGTCGGAGGCGTTGGCACTCTGTGCCCTGCACGGACTGCTTCAAAGGCGGCCTCAGAAGGTGCCAGTTGGAATAAAGGGAATCCAGCTAATATCAGAGACACTTGCATGACTCTTCCCCAGTATTCTGTTACCAAAGCAATTCTTTCCCCTCTTGATTTGCGTTTTGCCCAGTTCCCCTCCTTTTCCCTTCCATGGCAGCTTTAAGGTTCATTAGAAAAAAAATACGTCACTTGAAAAGCTTTCAGTGTGCCATTTGTTGCCTGTCCCTGTAGTGTTCTGCTCCCACTCCTCACCGCCCCAGGAATGGCCCTAACTCTTTGGTCCACAAAACTCTCTCAATAAACAATGCAGCTTTTGCTAAGTTATTTGGTGTGACCCAAAACTATGGTCCTTCTGGGACCACTGTTGTTTATTCCAAAGTTCTGAAAGCAACAGCTGAAATCTAGATGAGGCCGGTGGGATCACGGGCTCTCTCAGTTCAGGGAAACCTGCTCCCTCAGGCAGAATGCTTTAAAGTAGCTGATTCAGATTCAAGAAACACTCTTTCCGTTTTTTTTTTTTTTTAAGGAGCCTAATGAGCAGTTATAGTCCAATGGTGCCTTTCTTCTGCAAGGCGTCCAGGCTCTGCTTTTTCCTCCCGGCGTTGGGCTTTGCACCCCTTCTTGCCAGGCAACTCACCCTGCAGAACGCTGACTTTGGCACCAGCTCCTCAGAAGGGGAGCAGAGGTGTGGGGGGAGCTTTGTCAGGATCCACTGAGCTGCCATTTCCTTCCCAGCAGGTCCTAAGTGCTTTAGCTTAGTCCCAGCTAAGTCATCCAAATTACTAACATTTTATGTTGGCCTTCTCAAGAAAATGGGTCAGGGTATGACAGACATCGCCTGAAATGAGCAATCAAGGTTCAAGTTGTCATAACGGTTGTTTAAACCACTCATTTTTCCAGAACTGGTCCATGACCAGACCCAACAGAAAACTCTCTTGTCACAGCGGTGCCCTAAGGCATCTCCCACTACCTCGCCAATTCCGTCCAGCTATGGTTAAGCTCTTACTTCATCATCTGCTTTTATAGACTTCAGTTTCATCAGAAGCTGAAAGCGGAGCAGATTGTTGGTTCCAAAGGTCTGCAGTTCTAGCAGTTTGCAAAGGGCGACCAGCTGAGGCCGATCTAAGTGCTCCAGGGCTAGCTGGTCCTCAAACAGTTTGGAAAAGCGAACTATCTCTTTTGTGCTGGGCTTGTGGCCTGTCTGGACCTAGGCAGTGGGACAAAGAGTTTAATTAAAATGTGTTCCCTACTTAATTTAGATTTCCTAATAGACTATTTGAAAGAGATTTCAAGTAGCATTTATGAACTCTAACGTCTGGAAATGGGCCCTGTGGTACAAAGAAAGAGGGAAGAGATCTGTCTGAAGTCAAGCTAAATCAACTGAAAAAATCAGGGGTAGTTCAAAAGTTTGACTCTAAAATCTGTTTTTTCTAAGAATTTATCAGCCTCTTTAACACCCTGATTAAGATAGGCGTTTCTGCAAACTACTACAAATGTTTACAAGATTGTATATTTGTAAATTAGGTATTTGAAATTTCAAAGATTGAAGATTTGGAAGACCCATGATGACATGCATTTTTCATACAACTCCCAGCCCCAAAGTCTGGTATCGTATCAAAGACTGACACCTGTTGTACATAGGACGAAAACTGCGTGGAGGCATCTCCCAGCTGGGCTCTGTTCCTCCTGGCCATTTCTGTAATTGTTTCTTGAAGAAACTTTGCCATTTCCAACTTTGCAGCCATTTTCTTTTTCTGTTTTTCTTCCTTAATAGTAGAGGAGTAAAAGTTAATGAATCCTTCATGATTTCAAATTGGTAGATGAAAGAGGGAGAAAAATACCTGTCACCTTGTCATTGCTCATCTCTGTACCATGTATTACTATCGTGTCCAGGCCTGATTGAATGGGTTTGTGAGAACCAGAGCAAATAAAAAGCCTCTGTTTGGAACTTGTCTCCTTAATCTTACCTTTAGTTTCTCACTAATACGATGATCATGAGCATCTGATAGATCAAAGACGTCCCCTCAATGGTAGGCTTTGTAACAATTTAGAATGAGATACCATCTCTTAGCCTTAGAACAGACCATGGAGGCTGCTGGTTGAGCCAACCCCTTGTCTGAGTGGCTCTGGGTTTTGCTTTGCAAACAATGAAAACTAGGAAATGAATTCTATACTCAAGTACTTTAAATAGAAAATAGATATAATTAACTATAATACAAGGAGTTAAGTGGTCTATCAAATATGCACTACACAGAAGATAATTAAATATACACTCTTAAGATACTATGTTGACCAGTATTTCTTAATCCTTGTTCATCATCAGAAATGTAGTATGGTAGCATTTTCAAAATGACCATGGTCAGTCAGGACTCAGGGGGTGGAAAAGAACAGGAATCTCTCTCTCTCTTTTTTTAAGTTGCCCAGAAAATTCTAATGATCAGCCAATCATAAGAACTGTTGATTTTTTTTAGAGAGATCCTAAAGGACTCAGCAAAAAAACCCAAAAAAACCAAAATCACACAATGGCAATACCATGGTTAGAAGCCATTTAATCATCCATTTCATCCATCCATATCCTTAACATCCACCTATCCATCTATCCATCCATTTATTTATTATCTACCATGTACTAGGTACTGGAGATAAAATGAGCAAAGACAGATAAGAATTCCTACCTTCCTGGAACTTCTAGTTTAGTGGGAGAGACAAACATTAGTGACTGATGATAATCCAGTTCTTCCACAAATTAATGTAAAAGTATAATGGGTAACTGCTATGAAAGAAAGATGCACGGTACTCCGCTCTGATCTAATGTAAACAGAAAGCTCCCCAACCCCCTCTCTCCATGAACAAAAGCAACCTAGAAAGTATTTTCTAAGACTGTGGCTATGATGTGTGTGTGTATACACACACACACACACACATACACATAGAAGTATGTCGGGCAGAATGAGTGGTGTTCAGGAAAGAGGTAATATTTAGATAAATCACTTTCTCTATTCTTTCATCTTTCTGTATTCACTAACACTTCTCTTATTATGCTATGGTATTAATTCTAGATCCTGATTACTTTAAATGTAAGTAAATTAAACCACTGCCAAGCAATTAAATATTATAATTTGATTTTGCCCTTCAAATGTATCTCTCTTCATGTCTTCTTTTTTTTTTTTTTTTTTTTTTTTGAGACAGAGTCTTGCTTTGTTGCCCAGGCTAGAGTGAGTGCCGTGGCGTCAGTCTAGCTCACAGCAACCTCAAACTCCTGGGCTCAAGCGATCCTTCTGCCTCAGCCTCCCGAGTAGCTGGGACTACAGGCATGGGCCACCATGCCCGGCTCATTTTTTCTATATATATTAGTTGGCCAATTAATTTATTTCTATTTTATAGTAGAGACAGGGTCTTGCTCAGGCTGGTTTGAAACTCCTGACCTTGAGCAATCCGCCCTCCTCGGCCTCCCAGAGGGCTAGGATGACAGGCGTGAGCCACCGCGCCCGGCCTCTCTTCATGTCTTTATTCCTATTGCTAGTTTCATCACTTAGGCTCTACCACCTCTCCCCCTGCCACTGAAGTAGCATTCCTGCTGATGTCCCTTCCTTGGCTCTGCCCTCTTTAGTCCTTCCTGCCAGCACAATTGTTTTTCTAAAGCACAGACTAATCACGTCATCTGCCCTGGTTAAAAATGTTACCTTCCGTTATGCACCATGGGCAAAGGTAACGTCTGAATTCCTTAGGCAGGTAGATGCTTTCCAACCTGACCCCAATGGTCACCTTTGTCTGTTTCCTGCCATTGATCCCCTGAGTCTCCCCGCTCCAACCACAAAGAACCAACCAGTGGTCTCTGACTATGTCATACTCTTATATCGCTGAGCCATTTTAAATGCTATTCTTTCTATCAAGAATGGTTTCCACAGACTGGTAAAACTCCACTCGCTCCTTAAGTCTCAGTTCCAAAATTACCTCTTCTGTGAAACATTCCCCAATCTCTTTGTCCTCTCATAATGTTTTGCTCCTATCTTCTTCATCCTAAGCACTGTCTAGTAGAGTGTCACCAAATGGAGAGAATGAAGAAGCCACCTGTTTTCCAGCCTATCACCTTCACAGTGACCCCCAAGCTCAATGAGGGCACCCTTTCCTCAGGGGCTACTGAAGGGTCTGTTTGCTGAATAAATCACCCCTGCTGTCTAACTAGTCACCAGAGTAACAGTGGATTTTTGTTTTAACAGTTAAGAACAAGTTAATTCAGTAGAGAAGGAAGTCTTAACAAATGGTACTAGAAAAACCAGATATCCACATCCAAAATGAAAAAGTAATCTAGACACTGGCATTATACTTTTCACAAAAATTAACTCAAAATGGATCATAGACCTATGTGTAAAATGCAAAACTATAAAATTTCTAGAGGAAAACGAGAAAAATCTAGGTGACATTGGATTTGGCAAATGAGTTTTTAGCTACAACACCAAAAGCATGATCCATAAAGAGAAAAATTGATAAATTGGATACCATTAAAATTAAGAGCATTTGCTCTGTGAAAGACACTGTTAAGGGAATGAAAAGACTAGGAGAAAATATTTACAAAATACATATCTGATAAAGAACTTTTATCCAAAATATAGAAAGAACTCAAACAATAAGAAAACAAAGAACCCAATTAAAAAGTGGGCAAAAGATCTAAACAGACACCTCCCCAAAGAAGATACACAGATAGTTAATGAGCATAGGAAAAGATACTCAATATCATATGACATTAGAGAACTGCAAATTAAAACAATGAGATGTCACTACATACCTATTTGACTAGCTAATGTCCAGAACACTGACAACATCAAATGCTGGGGAAGATGTGGAGCAACAGGAACTCTCATTTGTTGCTGGGGGAATGCACAATAGTACAGCCACTTTGAAAGACAGTTTAGCAATTTATTACAAAGCTAAACACAGTCTTATATGATTCAGCAATTACTCTCCTACGTATTTACCCCAGTGAGCTTACATCCACACAAAAAGCTATACACAAATGTTTATTGAAGCTTTATTCATAATTGCCAAAAACTGGAAGCAACTGAGGTGTCTTCGATAGGTGAATGGATAGACAAACTGTGATATATCCATGCAGCGGTCTATTATTCAGTGATAGAAATAAGACACAGAAGGATGTTAAATGCACATTGCCAAGTGAAAGAAGCCAATCTGAAAAGGCCACGCACTTGATGAGTCCAACTATCTGACATTCTGGAAAAGGCAAAACTATAGACAGTGAAAAAACATCAGTGGTTGCCATACGCTGGGCAAATAGGTGGAGCACAGAGGATTTTGCAATCAGTGAAATTGTTCTGTAGGATACTGTGATAGTGGATACATGACGCATTTGCAAAACCCACAGAACTGTAAAACAGTGAACCCTAATGTAAGGTATGAGCTTTGATTAATAATTTTCAATACTGGTTCATTGTTTCCAACAAATATAGCACACTAATGTGAGATTTTAATTACAAGGGAAATGGGGGGGAGAGTGGCATATGGGAACTCTACTCTCTACCCAATTTTTCTGTAAACCTAAAAACAGCTCTAAAAAATAAAGTTTATTAATTTTTTTTAAAGTTAAAGAATCCTACATACCTTTTTGGATTCACTTTCAAAAGTTGATGGCAACATCTCTGGGAAGACTTTCAGAAACACTGGTAATAAGAATTCCATGAAGGGCACAACTATAAACACCATAAAGGGAACCAGGCGGAAGAAATCGACACAAGTTCTCAACAGCTAAAGAATTAAATGCATACACAATATTCATTATTTTAGGACATGCCAAAAACTAAAACAAAAAAGCCTGCCTTGGTTTTTAAAGTGTTAAAAACACAAGACAAGTTTTCTACAGCTGTTTATAAAATGAAAAGGCCAGGTTTTCCTGTTTACCATAGCTCTAAAGTAATATTTATGGGATATCTTCAAGGAAATCTATGATAATCAAAACATATTGGCATTTCTTACCTTTCATCTAAGTTAGGGGGTCCGTAGTTTAATAATACAGTATCAGTTAAGATTGGTTTTTAAAATACCTATGCTTAATATATTAATAACACTTGAAACCTGAAGTCTTTTAATTCTTGGGAGAGATTTAAAAACACCATTATAACCATTCTGTAGGCAAATATATAAAAATTTTAAGAATGTTGACTAAAGCTGTATAGTAAGTCAGTTGCAGACAAGTAAGAAACTCTGGTTCTGGGCTGAGCGTGGTGTCTCACACTTGTAATCCTAGCACTCTGGAAGGCCAAGGGTGGGCGGATTGCTTGAGGTCAGGAGTTTGAGACCAGCCTCAGCAAGAGTGAGACCCCGTCTCTGCTAAAATTAGAAAAAATTAGCCGGGCATGGTGGCGCGTGCCTGTAGTCCCAGCTACTCGGGAGGCTGAGGCAGGAGGATCCCTTGAGCCCAGAAATTTGAGGATGCTGTGAGCTAGGCTGACACCCTGACACTTTAGCCCTAGCAACAGAGCAAGACTCCATCTAAAAAAAAAAAAAAAAAAAAAAGGAAACTCTGGTTCTCATCGGCAGTTATTATTCCCACTTTGGGATTTTTTTTTTTTCTTGGTAGAGTTGAGGTCTCACTATGTTGCCCAGGCTGGTGTTGAACTTCTGGTCTCAAACAGTCCTCATGGCTCAGCCACCTAAAGTACTGGGTTTATAGGCACGAGCCACCATGCCTGGCCTGGGATTTTTTTTAAGATGGAGTTTGAGTCTAAAACTTGGTTCCGAAATAGTTCATTTTAACTTCACGTTTTCTTCCTCAAATACGGTTCTTGCCTACCCTTCGTCTCTCGCGTCTGGTCAGCACCTGTCCGTGCAGCAGCCTCCAAACCATTCTGGCAGCAACTTTGGTGTCAATCCAAAGCAAGTGGAATCCATTGTAATAATGTTTAAGTTCATCTACAATTCTTTGTCTCAAAGATTGCTTTCCTCCTTTGATCTTTGTGCCAGTTTCTTTTGTAGGCTGAGGGCTCGTCACACCTGGCTTTTCTGTGGTTTGCTCCGGCTGAGGTTTACTAGGGACCTCTTGTAGCCAGCAAGTTGATGTGTGCAGCTTTCGTATGAGTCTAGTTCGTAAGTGAAGTACTTTATTGCCTGGCTGACTAGGATAGGAGTACTTCTTATTTCCATAGTTCTTCATATATGTCTTATTTAAATGTGAATCTGGCAAGTGAAGAAATGCAAGTGATGGGGAAAAAGACGAACAGGTGGGATGGACAAAATGGCCGGGGAACCTGGAATAAAGAGCAAGTCCAAGTTGAGTACACACTATTCAAACTTATAGAAAGATCTTTTTATCTGATTAAAATAAAGCAATGGCCTTAAAGCGTATATTTTAGGAGCAGCTAATGTTCATAAAAGAATGAAATACAACTTTTCACCCCAGTTGAAGAACAGATGCTCTACGGGTCAGTGATATACTCTATGTTTAATATTAATAAGATAATTCCTAAGAATTGCTATATTAGAAGTTAGAAGCTCTGTGACTATTAATTTAAAAATCTAATAGCAAACATCTTTCCACCAGGGGTTGTGTTTGATAGTGCTGTTTTCTCTATCTACTATCATAAAATAGGTGGAAGCCACTCTGCTGATAACAGGAATACTGTTTTAATGGAACATTTCAGGGTCACCACGTGGATTAACCAATCCTACAATACTGCTTTGCCTCTGTAGTGCCTATGGACTCCCTCAAGAAAGAGATACTTACAGCTGAAAGGCCCTTCACCTAACATTCCTCAAGAATGTTGGGAATAAGAATTAGTATTGGGCACCCAGCCAAGGATCTCTACGTTTTCTAGTATTGCAACAGCCCACAATCTTCAGTTAAACTAGCACATCAGATTGTTTGAAAATTAAAATAAACTCTGGGAAGCCGAGGTGGGCGGATTGCTCGAGGTCAGGAGTTCAAAACCAGCCTGAGCAAGAGTGAGACCCCGTCTCTACTATAAAAATAGAAAGAAATTAATTGGCCAACTAATATATATATATAGAAAAAATTAGCCGGGCATGGTGGCGCATGCCTGTAGTACCAGCTACTCGGGAGGCTGAGGCAGAAGGATCGCTTGAGCCCAGGAGTTTGAGTTTGCTGTGAACTAGGCTGACGCCACGGCACTCACTCTAGCCTGGGCAACAAAGCGAGACTCTGTCTCAAAAAAAAAAAAAAAAAAAAAGAAAAGAAAAAAAAAATAAAATAGATCCAGGCAAAGAAAATTACTGGAAAAGAGATTTCTTTTGGCAAAGAGATGTTTTTTTCCATTCTTTCAGACTATTTTTGAAGCATGCCAAGATAAAACACTTTTTGAATGGCCAAAAGGGAAAATGTACAATGTATCTGGCATATAGTAAGTTCTTAGTGAATATTCTTCTGAGTAAATAAATGATAACAGACCATAATCGGACAGGAATATGTCCTAGGACTGGCTTGTTCACCAGCCATTTTACTTCTTTACATCTAAGAGCCTCATGTAACATTCATCAATTACAGAGATTTCACTCTAAAAGCATTACATTTTCTACTTTAACCTCTACCACACATATACAAAATTACTCAGCCTGAGTTCTAAAGCATATATAAAATTTTGGTATGTTTAACTACATTAAAATGTCAGCTTCCTAAAAACCAACAAAGTTTTAATTGTGTACTAAGCCAATCCTTTTACACATATCCTTTCCATCTAGAAGAATGAAATTCATATACATATTGGGGCGGGGGACTCCCAATGCTTACCTTGTTCGAGCAATAACTAAGACTGAATTATAACTGTAGAAAGCCATATTTATTTTTGTCTCAACTAGTCAACATAAGGACCTGGGGAAAGGAGCAAGTAAACAGTTTAGTATTTTTAAAACACATCAATTAAAATATATCAGGATTTAAGTGTTTTTAACTATTGCAAGGGTAGAATATTTGCATGGTTAACATGCAAAATCTCCCTTCAAGTTCAGTTCCAACAATCGTGAATAATATTTTCATGGTCCTGGATTTGAGAATGGTACTTTGAGATGCCAACAAATGAAAATGACCTCTAAGAGGATAGTGTTCATGAAGATGGTATGGTCTTCAGAGGCATTTTGATTTCTGGTCATTAGTATCTAGCAGTCTAACTTAAATGATTGCCAAGTACTTAAAAAGCTGAGCAAGACACACATATTTATAGCCTAAAGAGATACGTAGAAAGCAAATAGCCTGGATTTGTTTTCAATTAGGTTTTTTTTTTTTTTTTCATATTTGGCCAAGCTGTACTCTCTCATCTGTGTAGCTGTGAAGACATACTGGGTACCTACTCTACTAATCGCTCAAGTAGAGGTAAAAAACGGTTTCCCTTCCTAGTGATTCTCCAGAGCCCAAATTGTTTTTAAATAACCTCCACCTTCATCAAAACCTGTCCCCATCCTGCGGCGCTTTTCAGCTAGGGGCAGCGTGGAGCAGCAAGGAGCCTTAGTAGCTCACACTCAACTCTGCTCTCCTGCAGCCGGGAAAGGAGTGCCAGGGTCTCTCCTAGACGGAAATGTCAACCACGGAGCTGACATTTTGAGCCTCTGAACCAGACTGCCGGTGGGCGGTGTCTCGCAGGAGGGAGACACGACCAGACGCGGCGGTTAATCCCTCTCCGGCCCCGGGCCGCGGGCAGCCGCACGCCCAGGGTCCTGGGGTTACCTTTGCTTCAGACACTTCACGGCACGGGTGCAAAATGCGCCCTCAGCTTCCTCAGCCAGTGGCTGTCGTGCGTGTGTGTGTGGGTGGCCTGTCTGTTGTGGCGGGGTCTGGGGGATTTTGTGGGGTTTTTTTTTTTTTTTTTGGTGGTTTGGGGAAGGAGGTGCGGGGGTGGGGCAGGCCCGGCAACGACGACCCTCGGTGACGATGGCGGTGGTTGGAAATGAAGACGAGGAGAAGCAGGGTACGGAACAGAAAGGAGGAAGCGAAGCCCGGAAGGAGGGGAGTGGGGGCTGCGATCCAGCGTTTGGGGGCGCCGGGCGGGGACGAGGTCAAGGGCCGAGGGGCAGGATGCGGAGGGCGCGGGCTCCAGAGGAAACAAGGCAGGCACGGCCCACCACCTCACGGCCCGGGCCTGGGCCCGCCCGCCCTACCTCCTTGGCCCGGCTCCCGGGAACGGCCGCCTCGATCCTCCCAGTTTCTTCCCAAGTCCTCCCCCGGCCCCCAAGCTAGAGGGGCCCGGAGCCAAGTCTCTATGGCTCCACCTCGCCCCTCACCGCTACGTCACTCTGAGTGACGACATCACCAGCCAATGAGCTCTCCTATTGTAGGGAGGGCGGGCGTCCTTCACCATCCCGGCCCAGGAAGCCGCAAAGTCGCGTTCCCGTCGGCGAGACGACTTCTTCGTTGGGTTTCATTTAAGGAACGTCGGTGCTGTGGGGCTCAAGACTGATTTTTTTTTTTTTTTGCCAGTTCACAGTCTGTAGGCTGCGGCTAACCCCCGAGGAAACCCTTGAATGAAGGCTGGATTAAAGAGGCTCTTTCGCTACTGATAGCGTGATTTGTCTGATAGTCGCCATGGTAACCATCTTGGAGTCACGAATGACACCACTTTGCTGTATTCTCCCTCCGCCTGCTCCCCTCAACTCCGACACTGCCTGGGGGGAGAGGAGGGGAGGTTGAAGGCGGGTAGGAGAAAGAGCGGGAATCGGAAGGAAAACACTCCTCTGCCTCCCCTTCCAGGGCCCAAGGCTGTAATGCTCTGAAATCTTTGTACGGAAATCTGAATTCCACTAAAGAAATCTGTGTAAATTTTCTTAACAGATGTTGTTTATCATCAGTAGTTTGTGTAGAAATCTTAACATTTAAAATGCATATTATGGTAGCTGTGAAATGATGTAGGCACCTGCCGCTTTGTGGGGCACTTCAGTTTCTAGGATGAACAACTGAGCCATCTTGGGAAAGTGAGAGATCTAGAAATATTCTTGTTCCCCAGCGATCTTGTTACAGCAAGTGTTACAGCGCGTGGTCCCGAGGACAAACCCAGCGGTACAGGGAGAGTCAGAGAATCAAAGGAGATTCGCTGGCAAGCTCAGAGGGGTCTCGCCACCAAATTCTGAGCCCCATCTACCCGATTCTCCCCACTTCTATTAAGTTGGGGTGGTCCAAGGGCTGGGGTATCAGGTGGCTAATGCCCTCCAGGTAACAGGTTAGTTGATGCGTCAGGTAATAGGTTCCGTGTTATGCTGATGAGGGTCTTCCGTGAGGGGTGGGGGTCTCAGGATGCTGATGTGCCAAGTAATAGATGGGGGGTTTCCTTATCAATCTCTTCCTATCCATTTTATCTGGCTGCAGTAAAAATTTTATTGGCGCTACTCAGACCAGACAGCAATGAGTCGCTTTGCATGGTGAATACTTCTCTGAACATGTGACGTGACCACAAGCTTTACTCATCTGGGCTGCACATTTCTAAGAATGAAAGATGTCGTGCATTAAATTTTCAGTAAAAAATGCAGACTGCTTTTAATTCGCAAAACATTTTTCAGCTAATAACCAAATGGATCAACTATATTAAATACGCAAAACTTTTCAGTTTGGCCACTAGAGGTCCCTTTGTGCACGTCTGATATTCAACTTTCCACGTAAAGGTTTTCACTCCACGTCCTGTTTTTACTAGAATTAAAATCTACAAAGCTTTGGTCTCTTTACCTTTTCCTCCCTGAAAATTCTTGATGGTAAACTTTGCGCTCTAAATTGTGGAAATGGCTTTCACATTAGTATTATAAATCACTGCACTACCATGTACGTGTACTTTTCTGGAAAAGATTATAAAGGATGCAAAAACATTCTCAGTTCATTTTATACCACATTTTATACCACAGAGACATTTTATACCACAAAATAGTTTAATACATGTATTGTATTCACTTAAAACCGGGCACAGTAAAAATCATTAATTATTCATAAACCAGATGAATGAGTCTATGCCCAGCACTTGAAAGATGAGCTGTTTTCTACCACTGCCATATGTTAGCAATCCTATTCTAAAAAGGGAAGAGTTAAAAACCCCTCTTATTGAAACCCATTTGTTCAAAGCAGTGTCTACCTTCCCTTGTTATGAGGCTTGGCAATTTCTTTTACTTTCAGGGTAAATGATTTGTCATGTAGGGAGTTCATGTAATCTTCAGAAGAGAAACCAAAAAAGGTTTTCCCCCCATAACTCTGGCCCTGAGAATTGTGTTAGATTGCTGTCTTAATGAACTGCTTGCTCATTTTCTATTGAAAAGAATAAACATGTTCTGAACCTCAGAAGATGTTAGATGCTGAAAATGTATTATTTTTAATAATAAGGAAAATACAGGAGGGGGAAAAGAAGGATGGAGATAGAAAAAAAAAAAAAGACTAATGTAACCCCTCCTTCCAGCAGATAGAATCAAACTAGGCTCAGGTGGCCCTCTTTGGCCATCTGTGTTTTTAGAAGACATATTTATCACAAATAGAAAAAAATGTGCTTTTACTGATCGTTTCAATTTGTCTTACTATACAACGCATACGTTTAAAAATATTGAATGAGTAACAGCAAAGGGAACTCATAATTGTCAGTATCGTCCTTAGTATTATTAACAGGGTTATGCCAAAAAAGCGAATTCATAATTAGTACCCATTAAAATGACTGATCTTTTAGGGCTCTTTTAATTTCTTGTTTAAGTGGTATTTAAAAATGAATTGTAAGGTGCTTCTTTAATGGAACCAAATGGATCCTGCATATAACGCTATGGCTTTATCATTCTCAGAACGGAGAGCGCAGGCCTGGTTTCCTCACCTGACTGCTGCCTGAGTCTCCGTACGTTCCCGACTCTGTGGGGCCACGCTCTAAGTCGTCATCACCAGGTCGGCACACCTGGGACCTGCCATTGTTTTACATAAACTTCCTAGGATGGTGGGCTAGGGGATCACAGAGAACTGCCTCCCTCTTCGTCCCCTCGCTCCTGCCGGAGCCGCCCAGGACCCGTGCCCGCGCCCCGCCGGTCCGGAGGGGAGCGGCGGCGGGCCCGGCACGTGACTGGCACGGAGCCGCCCCGGCCGGCGGCGGGGATGGGGCGGCGCTGACGTCGTCGTCACCCACAAGCCTCCGCGCCCGCGCTGGAGCCGGAAGGGGGCGTGCGGGGCCGGCGGCCGCGGGGAGGTCGCGCGCCCCCCGGGCCCGACCGCGGCGCCGCCGGCCTTCTGTGGGCAGCTGGGGGGGGTCTCCGCACGGCCCCCAGCCGCGGCCGAAAGGGGAGCTGTGGCCCAGGCTTGAGCCTGAAACCGCCGCCGGGCTCCGGATGCGGGCCCTCGGGGAGGCGCGTCTCTGACAGCTGTCGGACGGCGCCGGAGCGGCCCCGCTCGCGCGGTGTCCGGCGCGGGCCCGCCGGCAGCCCATCTCTAGCGTCCGGGAGTGGCGGCGCGGTGGCGCTCTGGGGAGCCCCGGCGGCGCTCGGGGCGTGCTGTCACCACATAAGTACCAAAGGCCACGCACCAGCACGGGCCGGCCGCGCAGGCCCCTCTCCCCGCCTCCCGCTCCCGCGGTCCCGTCCGCCTGCGCACCATCCCTCCGCTCGGCCTCGGCCGCGCGCCCCCGGCCGCCCCTCCTCTGCGCCCCGCCGACGGGCTTCCTCCTCCGGCCCCCCGCGCCCCGGCCGGACTGCATTTCCCGGCAGGCGCCGCGGCGCACGGCCAATGAGGGCCCGAGGATTTGGCGGCGGCGGCGCCCCGAGAGTCGGGGTGGGGGGGCTTTGTGCGCGGCGGCGGCGGGCGCGCGCGGCGGCGGCGGCGGCGGCCAGCGCGGAGGCGGAGGCCGAGGGACCGTGCACAGGTCGCCGCGGAAGAGGCGTGCGGATTCCGAGCCGAGCCCCGAGGACCCCGCCGCCCCGGTCCGGCCGCAAGCCGCAGGCTCCTCTCCGGCAGCGGCGGCTGCGCGGCGACCCCGCTCCCCGCTCCCCTTCCCACCCGTCTCCCGCAGCCCTCCCGTGCCCGCAGCACGCCCGGCCCGGCCCGGCCGCGGCCCTCCTCGGTGCCGGCCGCCATGGCAGAGGCGTCCGGCGCGGGGAAAATCTAGCCGGGGGATTTCATGCGGCCTAGCCTGGTTCCGTCCGCTCCCCCCGCGGCCCCGGCGGCTGCCCGCGCCCCAGCCCCGCTCCGGGCCTCCGAGTGTCTCCTGTGAGCGTACTGACACGGCCGCGGGGTTAGAATGGAACAAACTGAAGGTAAAGTGCGTGAGCGTGTGTGCGAGTGTGATGTGGAACGCCGGGGAGGCTGAGGGGGACGCCGGCGAGGGGGCGGCCTCTCGGACGGGGCGCGGGGACACCCCGGCGGGAAGGGGAGGCGGGCGGCCGGAGGGGGTCCGGGGGAGTCCGGGAGGAGGAGCAGATGGCCAGGTGGGGGTGCGGAGGGGCTGGGGGGTGGGGCGGGCGGGCGGACGGGGGTAAGAGATGGAGTGGCGCCGGGCTGGGAATTGGGAGCAGAGGTGGGATGGGGGCGGGGATAGAGACGGCGACGGGGGAGGGGCAGGGGAAGAGTTGGGTTTGGACGAGACGAGGGGCCCGGGTGGACGGGGAAAGGGGAGGTTCGGGTGGAGTGGGGGAACTAGAGTCTGGGGGCAGGGGCAGGATTTGGTGGGGGAAGGGGCCACCTTGTGGGAATCGAGGGAGGAGTGAGGGAATGGAAGTGGAGGAAAGGCACGAGAAATGACTGAGGCAGGACGCAGGAGGAGGATGGGAAGCACGCAGGCAGCTGGGGGACGCAGGACTGGGGTTAGGGAAGGAGATTAACTGAATGTTGGTAGGGATGAGGACGAGCCGACTTGGCATCACAGAGTGGGAGGGAAAGAAGGGGATGGGGGCTGTTAAAGTGTTAGGAAGGAAGCCTTTTGTTCCTGTATTTGTGCGTATTCTGTGCCTTTTTCTTTCAAGACTAGAGAATGGAGAAGCGAGTGGTTATGGGACCGTGATTGTCGTGAAATGGGGAGGTGTGGGTTTTACCGTTTTCAGGGAGGAGGAGACGTGTCGTTTGCGTTACGGTGGGGAGACAGGGAGAGACATGGCCATAATCTGATGGTTTTGGTGAGGGAGTGAAGCCTGTTCAGATTTAAAGGGGGCAGGGGCAGCCATGTTTGCTGCCAGGCGCTGCAGTGTAAATAAATCCCTTTTGCTCTCCGACATCCGCGCGAACCTGGAAGGGGCTGGTTCAGATTGTCAGCCCCCTTCCTTCCTAGTCACGAGCCGCTTTCCCCTCGCATCTTGGGTCATTTAAAATTATTCGTAAGCACCAAGGGAAGATAGTGATGTTTTCCATCCTGTGTGTTTTGCTGCTTTTCTCCCTCTCTTTCCCCTCTTCCTTCTTGGTTGCAAACAAGGCATGCTGTCGGACTGCAGTGTAAATTTAACTCTTCTAGTAGATTTAAAGCTAGATTATTACTAGCTGAAGGAATCATTACTACTGTACTATTTCAAACATCATCATGAAAAGTCTTTTACATATTAAAAATTCATTTGTTTCAGAAGCCCCAAAGCGGTCAGCATGTTTTCTGCCATTCTTTAAGTAAACAAGGAAATTGCATCGGTTATTTTACTTGGGCCTGTGCTCTTGGCAGAGCACTGTGTGGGGGTGAGGAGGGGTAGGAAGATCTGCTTGTGGTAGCTTATCTCCTTGCTGTATTTTGAATGTTGAAAAATTAGAAATGTGTGTATTTTTAAATGTTTCTGATAGCTCTTGCTTATAGGTGATGGGTGTGTTAAGAATAGTGTTTTCTTTTTTGTAAACTCTTCCCCATCCCGTCCCTTTGCTTTCATGTAGCTAACTCAATACAATCTCCAAATGCCAGTTCAGCACAGTGCAATGATCTATGGAGTAGGCATGCAGTTCTTAGAGCCTCACTGAGGTGCCAGGGTTTGTTTTGGTTTTTTTTTTTTTTTTTGGTGGAGGTTCAGGTCACTCAGGAAAGCTACTGTAACTCTTCAGTGTATTCAAATGTAACTACTTGTACAATTTGAAATGGTTACTATTTTAAAGGTTTACATTCTGACAAACTTAGATAAATTGGTATTCAGTGGAGCCTCTTTTATTTTCATATTGAAAAAGGTTAAATGTGTGTGACATTTTCTCTCATAATTGTAATTGGGGTAACCCAGACTGTAATACATCACATTGATATTGAAACTGTTCTCCAATACCAAGAAGACCTGTTAAAATTGTAGTATGGTGGACTCAAGCCAATTGTACTACATATTGATTTGATCTACCTTAATGTCAGCATTCTCTCAGTTGTTATATAGAAGCTTAGGATGTGTTCTTGGCTTGTTAGGAAAATTAAATTGAATATTATTAGAGTGATACTTTCTGAGAGTGCGTTTACCATATAAAAGCCAGATTTACAACTTGGAGTATTTTGATTTGGTAATATTCAGCCTCAATTTTTTTTTAATTCTATGAGGAAAAGTACGATTTCAAAAAAGCCATTCATCTTGCTTTTTTGGAATTTATTTCTATGGAGATTTCACTTTTATATCTCCCAGTTGATTGACATCTTATTTGTAATTAATTGGCAAATTATGTGCGTAACTAGCAGTACCAAAAAGAGGAAAATGAGCAGCCATTGTATATTAAAAATATTTTAAAAGTTGGAAGCTTGAATGGCTTTAAAAAACTTATTTTTATGTATTCAGCATTCTGTAAAGATTAGAGTCTCCTGCCCAGCCATCATAAGTATTCTGGTTCCTTGGACAGGTATCTATATAATGAAGAAGGCTACTCTCGTAGGTGACACTTATTTGCTCTGATTACTATGTTCATCAGCCCACCTGTTACCTGTGATAGCTTTTTTAACCTTAAATTAACAGGTGCCCTTTCTTATAGTGATCAGATTGTATGAGTTTTGGATAAAGGAAATTGATTGTGAGATTGATGATCATTGAATGAATTGTCAAATCTGATTCTAAAGACAGCTGTTTTTGAGTTTATAGTAATATTTATAATAATCCCAATAATAGCTGCTAACACTTGTCCTCTTACAATGTGCTATGCTAAATGCCTTACATGCATGATTTCCTTTTATCCTCTTGACAGTTTCAACTCCTTTTTACAGATGGAGAAACTGAGGTTAAGTAACTTAATAACATCACATGGATGGTAAATAGCAAAGCCAGTATTTGAGCTCAGGTCTTGTCTAATTATAGAACCTTTACTTTTAGTTTCCTTTCTTGTTCTTTCTCTTTCTGTTTTCTTTTTTCTTTCTTCTTTTTTTTTTTTTTTTTTGGAGACAGGAGGGTCTTGCTCTGTCTCCCAGGCTGGAACACCTGGGCTCAAGTGATCCTTATGCCTCAGCCTCCTGCCTGAGTAGCTAGGTCCTAGGACTACAGGTATGCACCACCTCACCTGATTTTTTCATTTTTAGTTTTTATAAAGACGTGGTCTTGATATGTGGCCCAGGCTAGTCTTGAACTCCTAGCTTCAAGTGATTCCTTCACCTTGGCCTCCCAAAGTGCTGGGATTATAGGTGTGAGCTGCCACATCCAGCCTACTTTTAGTTTCTTTTAAAACTTTATAAAAGTAATACATGTTCATTATTTATTTGTTTTTTTTTGAGACAGAGTCTCACTTTGTTGCTCAGGCTAGAGTGAGTGCCATGGCGTCAGCCTAGCTCACAGCAACCTCAATCTCCTGGGCTCAAGCGATCCTACTGCCTCAGCCTCGGGAGTAGCAGGGACTACAGGCATGTGCCACCATGCCCGGCTAATTTTTTTTGTGTGTCTATATTTTTAGTTGGTCAGTTAATTTCTTTCTATTTTTAGTAGAGACGGGGTCTTGCTCTTACTCAGGCTGGTTTTCACCTCTCAACCTTGAGCAATCCTCCCGCCTCGGCCTCCTAGAGTGCTAGGATTATAAGGCGTGAGCCACCATGCCCAGCCATGTTCATTATTTTTAAAATTTTCAAATATTACAGAAGGCTAAGATGTTTTTTAAAAAAACGTTAGCATTCCTCATTCCCCACTGATAACCACTTTGAAGTTTCTTGTGTGTCCTTCTAGAAAATTTCTGTGTATATATGTGTATATCTCTCTTAAAATACCAGTGGAGTCATACTATCTGCATTTTACTTTTTAGTTTTTTTTGAGACAGAGTCTCACTTTGTTGCCCAGGCTAGAGTGAGTGCTGTGGTGTCAGCCTAGCTCATAGCAACCTCAAACTCCTGGGCTCAAGCAATCCTTCTGCCTCAACCTCGGGAGTAGCAGGGACTACAGGCATGTGCCACCGTGCCCGGCTAATTTTTTTTTTGTGTCTATATTTTTAGTTGGTCAATTAATTTCTTTCTATTTTTAGTAGAGACGGGGTCTCGCTCTTACTCAGGCTGGTTTCGACCTCTCAACCTTGAGCAATCCTCCCGCCTCGGCCTCCCAGAGTGCTAGGATTACAGGCATGAGCCACCACGCCCGGCCCCTACTTTTTAGTTTTAACAGGCTATCTGGGACATCTTTTTACGTTAGTACGTGTGGATCCACAGCTTTTTCTGGAAATGGTCATGTAGTATTACGTTGTTTGAAATGTTCATTAACATTTAGGTTGTTAACCTAAGTTTTTGCTATTATAAGTAATATAGTTAATCCTAAATTCAGTTCCTAACAGCCTGTTTAAATGGAAAAGAGATAGCCCAACTACTTTATTTTACAAGAGAGAAAAATGAGGCCTTTATAAGTTAAGTCCAAGGTTTTGGTTACAAACCTGTTACTTGACTCTTTATACCAAATCATAATCTTCCTTTCTGTGAAAATATTTCAGCTGTCTGTGAAAGCTCAAGGTGAGCCACATTTAGTGTGAGTTGGAGGGGAGTAGGTAAGTTGCACTGAGGCAAGGGTTCTTGCTTGTCTTTTTTCATACTTTGTTCCCTGTGTTGTACCTATAGTGTAAACACAACGTATTTTAACATGCAAAAATGAATTATGTCCAAGTTATCTTGAAGTTTTTGTTTTTGTAATGAAGTGGTTTTTAGTGGGGTTTTTCCTCTTTTAATAAAGTTATCAATGAAACAGGATAGCAAAGAATTGAAAAAAATCAGAGGTTTATCATGGTCCTGGAAAGAAAATTGAGACATTAGTAAATTTTAAAAAGTGACCTCAAATACCTAATTGAAAACAAGTTCATAAAAATCTTAGCAGGCATTGTTGATTACTTTGTTTGCATAAACATTTTTTTTTTGTCTATCAAGAAGAAAATGGGTTGCCATGGATACTTATTCATTGGGTTCTTTTAAAACAAAAAGTCTTGTCTGTTGTAGACACTTAAGATGTTAAAAATCATTGAAGTTTTAAAAAGATTTAGAATTTAATATCTACTCATAAAATCTGTTCCTCAATACAATGCTGTTTTTAGTTTTACTTTAAACAAAAAAAAAGCAGTCCGTTATTTTTTGAAAGAGCAACTAAGATGATTTATTCCTTTGTTAATAAACATGTCCAACATTTGAGTTTAAAAAGAATGGTGAGCTTTATTTCTGCAGGCTAATCTTTTTATAAATAGTAATAAGGGTAAATTTAAGAAATTGATTATACTGTGATTTCCTAACTTTTTTTTTTTTTGAGACAGAGTCTCGCTTTGTTGCCCAGGCTAGAGTGAGTGCCATGGCGTCAGCCTCACTCACAGCAACCTCAAACTCCTGGGCTCAAGCAATCCCGCTGCCTCAGCCTCCCGATTAGCTGGGACTACAGGCTTGCGCCACCATGCCTGGCTAATTTTTTTTTCTATATATATTAGGTGGCCAATTAATTTCTTTCTATTTATAGTAGAGACGGGGGTCTTGCTCTTGCTCAGGCTGGTTTCGAACTCCTGACCTCGAGCAATCTGCCCGCCTCGGCCTCCCAGAGTGCTAGGATTACAGGCGTGAGCCACCACACCCGGCCTCCTAACATTTTTTTAAAAGCTTACAATTTTTTTATTTTTACTGTTGACTTTAGTATGTAATATGTACTTTAAACATTTCTGTAGTTTGTCGTGGCAGGTGGCAGATGAAAGGTATATTTTAAATTTTGTGAATTTGAAGGATGTTCAGTTTTTACTAATTAGATGTGTGTTGTTACTCCTAAAGTACATCTGCTTATTGACAAGATTTTGAATTTGAAAAAGCTCTTTGAAGAAGGATTCTTATTTTTAAATTTTAGATGTGGGTCTTTATCATCATTAACTGATCTACAGTGATAACTCCTCCCCCCTTCTTATTACTAGGTTCCCTTTTCCGTCTGTATTTAGGGCTATATTGAGGAGAAAGTGAATAGGGAAATGGAAAATTTTTTGTATTTGTATAGTTTCCATTTTAACCATATGTAACACTGAGAGATAAAAATATTATCTAATAATACCTTATATTTATATTGCATCTTCTGAGATGTTTGATAGAATTCCCACACAATTACTTCACCTTTTTTTAAATGTGAAGTTGGAAAGCTTAAGTTAAATAATAACTTACTCTAAAGATGGGAAATTTGAGATTTCAGGGACTCATCAGGCCTAATAGACTGTTATGTTAAGCAGAATAAGGTCTTCAGGTTTCAGTGTGATTACTTTAAAACATTTATTTATTTACTTAAAGCTCTCTCCCTATGTTGCCTAGGCTGACTTGAACTCCCGGGCTTAAGGAATCTTCTTGTCTCAGTGTCTGAGTAGCCAGGATAGGATGATAGGCATGTGCCACTGCGCCTCACTCAGGATGATTACTTAAAATTTTTTTTTTAAAAAAAGAATGTCTGTGTCCTGACTTTTTCTTCATAGCTTATATTATCCTTATTTTAATAGATAATTAAACATTAACTATCAAGTATTTTTCTACCATAGAATATACTTTTTCTTATTTTGCTGAAAGTTATATGCATACTTCGTAAAATATATAGGTATTTTAAATTTAAGAAATGGGATTTTGTGAGTAAAACAAAATTTAGTTTATCAAATTGATTTGAGAGTAAGATCATATGCAGACTTGCCTAGAGACATTTTGGCCATAGCCAAGACAATATTGTGTCTGTTGAGTCTTGTGTTATATAACCTCTCTTAGCTGAGGAGTCTGGAGAAAGCTGTATGGGCCAGTGTGCAGTGGCTGACGCCTATAATCCCAGCACTTTGATAGTTGAAGCAGGAGGATCACTTGAATCCAGGAGTTTGAGACCAGCCTGGGCAATGTAGTGAGACCTCCCCCCCATCTATATAAAAAATTACAAAAATTAGCTAGGTGTGGTGGTTGGTGTGTAGTCTCAGCTACTCAGAAGGCTGAGGCTGGAGAATCACTGGAGCCCAGAAGTTCGAGGTTATAGTGAGCTATGATCACATCACTGCACTCCAACCTGGATGACTGAACAAGACCCTGTCTCTAAAAAAAAAAAAGCTGTATGTAAGAAAACAAAAGCTTTAAAAATGGGCATTTCAGAGCCTTTTTAAAATTGTGAAACATGACATATAAATAAAGCATATAAAACCTAGATGTACAGTATAAACAAATAATTAGAAAGTGAATGTCATGTAGCTATCACCCAGGTAATAAACCCATTTAAAAAAGCTGCAGAGACAGCCTCGTTGGTTTAGCTAGTATTGCTTTGGTAGTAGTTGACCTTTAGGGATAATAGTATACTGATGGCCAGGCGCGGTGGCTCACGCCTGTAATCCTAGCTCTCTGGGAGGCCGAGGTGGGTGGATCATTTGAGCTCAGGAGTTCGAGACCAGCCTGAGCAAGAGCGAGACCCTGTCTCTACTATAAATAGAAAGAAATTAATTGGCCAACTAATATATATAGAAAAAATTAGCTGGGGATGGTGGCACATGCCTGTAGTCCCAGCTACTTAGGAGGCTGAGGCAGCAGGATTGCTTGAGCCCAGGAGTTTGAGGTTGCTGTGAGCTAGGCTGACGCCAGGGCACTCACTCTAGCCTGGGCAATAAAGTGAGACTTTGTCTCAAAAAAAAAAAATATAGTATACTGATGTCCCAGGTTTTTTTGGTTGGTTTTTTTTTTTTTTTCATCATAAGAACCAAAAAAATCCATAACCATGAGGGGTGGATCAGCAGATAAAAAAATAGAATAACCAATTTTTAATTGTTACTGTCAAAAGGAATATCTGGCAATTAAAAAATCCCAGGTTAACATTTAATATAGACATTTAGTGATTTGCGATCATAGTGCTTTATTGAATAACAAAAAATAATACTGAATCCTACAAGAAAGTACCATTTTATACATAGTATTTGTTTAGAGTTCATCTCTGTTGCTGTTTTTGGTAGGCTTCAATGACTGTTAGTTTTAGATTAATATGTGAACTCTAACATGACTTTTGCTTAGAATATGTCAATTTGCCTATGTTATTAATTTCCTAGCCGAAGTATTTTATGTAACAAAAACTAGTTTGACACTCTTGCTTTGGCAGTAGTGTAACTACTCAGAGTAATAACCTGAGAAGTGATCAGTAGTGACAATCTATGTTTGACCCTGCATCCTTGGTACCTCTTGAATCTTACCTTTTCTATAATTTGGTCAAGTGAAGCAAATTTCTTTTGAAGCTAGAGAAACTTACTGGATTGTGCTTCCCTGGCCTTCTGGATTATTTTCTTAAATTTTGGAAAGGTTAAATGTTGACTTTCGAGGATTATGATAGCAGAAGTTGAATGCTTTTTTCCTTTGATTACCTGCTGAATACAGTCTATTTGCATAAACCTGTGCAATATGGACTTTGAAAAAGATATTTTTATGACATATCTGTATATATAAATTAAAGTCTTTATTTGGTTATTATAATTTTGTCACTTTAAGCTGTCTTCCTTTTTTATGTTCTCTGCTGGATCTAGATGCATTAGAATATAGAATATTTTGCATTAGATTTTGATGAGAAACTTCTCATTGTGCTTTACTGTATCCTTGAATTCCTTTGGGTAATGCAATAGGCTGTTTTTTTTTTTTTTTTTATTATTAAAGTTTAAGCTAGTTTTTCTCCTACAAGGATGGTAAATAATTATTTTAAATCTTGAAGTTAACATATATGTTGACTTCCCTTGATGTGTAAGTATATATGATTTGATATAATTATTTTTCAAAATAAGGTAATTTGGCTATGTGTATGAAGTAGAGTTAATATGCTTTTAGAAACCTCACGGTTTCTGTGTTGTTACCACCTACCTGTACATTTAGCCTCGATCATTAGAATTTATTTTATTGGGTGATAGAATTAGTTAAGGCATTGAAGTGTGTATATGCAGGCATACACATAATACCCCTAAGAAATGCCAATGGCCTGATTAGATTTAATTTAATTAATTTATTTATTTGATACACAAAGTCTTTCTTTGATGTCCAGGCTAGAGTGCAGTGGCCTGATCATAGTTTATTGCAGTCTTGAACTCCTGTGCTCAAGCAATCCTCCTGCCTCAGCCTCCCAGGTAGCTGGAATTACGGGCGTGTACCACCACACCCGGCTATTTTTGTAAATTTTTTTTGTAGAAGATGGGGTTTCACTATGTTGCCCAGGCTGGTCTCCAACTCCTGGCCTCAAGCGATCCTCCTCCCTTGGCCTCTCAAAGTGCTGGGATAACAGGTGTAAGCCACTGTACCATGTTTTATTTTTTAATGGGAAACTTGAACTTTTCTAAAGTGGATACTAGTTTTGCAATAACATTCATTGTGTTTAAATTATGCAAGGATTGTTTATTACAGAAAAATTAAAAACCAGTAAGGTATAAAGAAAATTAAAATCATCTAAAATCCTACCAGCTGGAAGTAACTACTATTAATATTTTGTTCCATTTTCTTCCAGTATTTTTCTTACATGTGTGTATTGTTTTTTCACAGAAATAAGTTTTATTGAGATATAATTCACATGCCATACAATTCACCCATTTAAAGTACATAATTCAGTGGTTTTTAGTATAGTCACAGAGTTGTATAGTCATCACCACAATCAATTTTAGAACATTTACAGAAAGGTTTCAAACTCCCAAAGATATATACATATATAATGTATTAATATATAGTAATATATATAACTATACATTATATATTATAATACATAGTATATATTATTTGTTTCTAAAAATTGCATTTATTTGTGACTTTAAAGTGGTGTAGTACAATATACAAGAACATAACAGCTTGTGTGATATATACTTTATATACATTTATGATTGAGATTTTAGAAAGTCCTCCATGAAAAGAAGGTACATGTACATCCCATGTTAATAAAACCTGGTATATAAAATTTAAGCTGATGAAACAAAACAGGTAGATTTTTTGAATTATAAAATTATTCTGTCTAATCAAAGTGCCTATATTGAGAGAGCCTTGTATGTGGTTTAAAATATTAATATGTTTCTTTCAATTTAGAAACACCTTATTTTAGAAAACATCTATGGAAAGTTATTTTCTATCTATACAATTAACTGTAGCAAACTTGTCACCTTATAGGAAGTATGGTTTTATTAAGAGAGGTTTGCTTTGCTGTAACTTACCTTCACCCCTGAAAGTTGTTCTCTTGTTTTGTTTGGTTTAATACATTTAACAAAACTTTTTTTTTTCATCAGGGTTGGCAGTGAGTGTAAGGCAAGAGTGCAGGAGGTCTGAGTTTCTGTCTCCACATCACTTTACCACTGAGGATCAATGTTCTCATCTCTAAAATGTAAATGAAAACAACTACTTCTTGGAGATTCAAATTAGAAGTCCTAGAGTGTGCCTGGAATACTACCAGTCATGTAGTTGATAATAAATCACTTTTTCTTTTTCTTTCTTCTTTTTTTTGAGACAGAGTCTCACTTTGTTGCCCAGGCTAGAGTGAGTGCCGTGGTGTCAGCCTAGCTCACAGCAACTTCAAACTCCTGGGCTCAAGCAATCCTGCTGCCTCAGCCTCCTGAGTAGCTGGGACTACAGGCATGCGCCACCATGCCCGGCTGATTTTTTCTATATATATTAGTTGGCCAATTAATTTATTTCTGTTTATAATAGAGACGGGGTCTCGCTCTTGCTCAGGCTGGTTTCGAACTCTTGGACCTCCAGCAATCATCCTGCCTAGGCCTCCCAGAGTGCTAGGATTACAGGCATGAGCCACTGCGCCCAGCCTAAATCACATCTTTGATATAAAAAAAAAATAATATATGCAGAATGCACTAGTTTTTAGTCACATGTTTAGTGGATGAAGAAATGAACTCATTTAGCCTAAACTCCCTTTAATAGAAGTTAAAAGTTAACAAATGCCTGAACAGAATCTTTGCATGGTTTATATGGGTGTTTCTTAGTTGGTAAGAGAATTCATGTTGGTTCAAGTATGAACATGAAGTTAACTTTCCAGTCCAAATTTACTTCCACTCTTGTTATTACAACTTCATGATGATTGTAGCTTCACCAAAGCTTAGTGCTTTGATTAAACAAATAGATGATGTAAAATTTAATATACAGTATTAAGTTCCTAATGTTCTAACTTTTATTGCTTATTTTAAAAACTAAATGTTGAATGCAATTGAACCTAAAATTGTAAAATGATAAATCAGACAAACAAAAAAGGCAAATCCAAACTGGTCTTTCTAGAAAAGATAAGTTTAGTAAATTATTATTTTAGATGATATGATAAATTCCTTAGTACTTTAAAAACTACCTGTCATTTTTGGCATACATTCTCTTTTGCCTTTTTGTGGGGAATGGAGGATATAAGATACAAGATGGTGAAATTTGAACATTTATAAAATTTTAAGAACCAATCTTAGAAACCATTTTACTATAATTTAAAAGTTTGGGGAAAAGGTAGGAAAATATGTGGATGAACTTGTTAGTTGACTAGATTTCATAGTGAATGGAACAAGATGACTGATAAAAGTTACTTAGTTTGTAGCAGTTTTCATTGTGAGCCAGTAGTACCCTTGCTGTAAAGGGATTGGAAAATAATTTAATGTAAGTTTTCTTCAAGTGGTAATACCGTATCTGTTGTTGCCAGGTGTGGTCAAGAACAAAGTGAAGACAGTTGAGGTTAAACCAAATAGATAAGGGAAACAGGGTGTTTTACTAGTAAGTTTTGAATTGGTATAAGTCAGTTCAATAGTAATGTGGTTTAGTCAGGAAAAAATAAGAACTACAAAGCAACCTAAAATGTTGTGTAACTTAATGGAATCATAATCAAGTGAAAACTATGTGATTGAATTTAATGACAGGGTGTATGGTTAAATGAAATAAGATATAGAGGTGATTTTTTTCTCTGTAGTTGGTTAACTAATTATGTTCCACTTCACAAAGGTCAGTCCTAATTTAGGATATTTTAATGTCTTTGATTATCATCTTTCTCTTAACACATTTTCAGTGGAAAATTTTAAGTGAAAGTTTCAGAAAACATTTGGGGTGATGACACTAAATAAACAAATTGTGGAGTACTGTTATACTTTAAAAAATAGTTTTGCTCTATTAGTTTAAACTCAAGAAAATTAAAAAAGGGAAAATTAGAAGAAAATGTGCAACTGCTCTAAAATTTCTTAAGAGAATTTTGTAAAGAGTTATGGTGGTCATGATGATTTTACCCTCTAAAATCCTATTTTTGTAGATGAATACTGGTCATGAATTTTATATAATTATTTGATATTGCAAATAAGGGTCATCTTTAAATAATGTTAAGATGGTATTAAGACTTAATTTTTAAACTACATATATTCTTGTCAGAATGAAAATCCAAGCCATATACTTATGTGTTGGTAAGTAACTAGGAGGACTCCCAGCTCATTTCCCATCATTTCAGATCTCTGAATCTCCTGATATAACTAACCTCCATTATAAACTATAAGTGAAAACCCAAAGATGTTATATGTCTTCAAACTTTATACAACTAAGTTATAGATAGAAGCAGAACTAATTTAAAGTACATAGTTCAGTAGTTCCAGTCTGTGACTATAAGATCAGTGTTAGAGTACATGCTTCTGTTTGTGGACATTTTGCTTGTCTCCCTGGCTTTATCCAGGTTTGTCTTATTCTAGCATACAGATCTGTTTGCTAAACGTGCTCTATGTGACTTCTTTACAGTGTCAGAGTACTGTTCACTTTCCTGAAAAGTTTATAGTTAACCTTACTTTTTATAAACTTTTAAAGGATGTTTTTATTCATGTCAAATTTGAAAAGTAGTGTGGATCAGCACTGTCTGCTAGAATTTTCTGTGAGGATAGAAATATTCTTTATCTGCGCTGACCAATATGGCGGGCCTTGCCACATGTTGGTGTTGAACATTTGCAGTCTGGCTGGTATAACTGAGGAACTACATTTTTAATTTTACCTTGTTTAAATATATGTGGCCTGCATAGATTCAGACGTTCTTAGTGAACGGAAAGAACTGAGTGGAACTGGGCACAATTTCACACCCTTTGCTCTTGTGATTGCTGCTTTTGTGTATTTTCATGGGGTTGGATTTTTAAGATCTCATTTTTCTGGAATGCTCATTATCTTAGTCAGTGAAAGAATCTATGCATAGGGACTAGCTTTTGAGTAATAGTTGTTAGAAAACCAGAGTATCGGGCCGGGCGCGGTGGCTCACGCCTGTCATCCTAGCTCTCTGGGAGGCCGAGGCGGGCAGATTGCTCGAGGTCAGGAGTTCGAGACCAGCCTGAGCAAGACCGAGACCCCGTCTCTACTATAAATAGAAAGAAATTAATTGGCCAACTAATGTATATAGAAAAAATTAGCCGGGCATGGTGGCGCATGCCTGTGGTCCCAGCTACTCGGGAGGCTGAGGCAGCAGGATCGCTCGAGCCCAGGAGTCTGAGGTTGCTGTGAGCGAGGCTGACGCCACGGCACTCACTCTAGCCTGGGCAACAAAGTGAGACTCTGTCTCAAAAAAAAAAAAAAAGAAAAAGAAAACCAGAGTATTTTTTAAAATTCTTTTCATCAATGTAGTAATTAACAGATTATAGACTGCTGACCAACAAAACAATTTAAATAAAGAACACATTGCTTTCATTTCATTATATTTTGGACTTTATGGTTAAATAATATTTAAGGCTTAAACTTTATATTACACGGAATATTTGACCGAACCATAATTTAAATCTTTTTACTATAGCCATACCTCTGAAGCCCCTGAAGCAAAGTGATTGCAAAGGAGATAAAAGTGATTGCCTAGTGATCATCCCTTCACTTTTCTTCCTCCAACCTTGCTACATGACTGATTCCTGGTTTTGATTCCTTTAGCCCTTTTCATGCAAGCTAGCCCCCAGCCCACACCCCCGTCACTGGATCCTATTACCCTGTTGTATAGCAGCGTGTCGTTATCTGAAATTTTTTTGTTTGTTTAAGCTCCATGAGAACAGCGTCTTATTTCTTTTGAATTCTCAGAACCTAGAACAGGGTCTGGTACATAGTTGGTGCCCAGTAATGGACCAAGTCACAAACAAAACAAAAATAGGACTCTGCGTGGAAAGAGATATATAACCTGGCAGTTGGAGTCTAGGAAGAGACAAGGTGAGACTCAGCTTTTGATTATCTTGGCAGTGTTGATTTGGGTAATTCTAGCTGATTAGTTTAGAATTATTTTATCAAGAAATGTTTCTCTGAGAACCCTTAATTTAAAAACAAACTTTTTTTTTTGAGACAGAGTCTCGCTTTGTTGCCCTAGCTAGGGTGCCGTGGTGTCAGCCTAGCTCACAGCAACCTCAAACTCCTGGGCTCAAGCAATCCTCTTGCCTCAGCCTCCCGAGTAGCTGGGACTACAGTCATGCACCACTGTGCCTGGCTAATTTTTTCTGTATATATTTTTAGTTGGCCAATTTCTTTCTTTCTATTTTTAGTAGAGACGGAGTCTCACTCTTGCTCAGGCTGGTCTCGAACTCATGACCTTGAGCGATCCGCCCACCTCGGCCTCCCAGAGTGCTAGGATTACAGGCCTGAGCCACTGTGCCCAGCTAAAAACAAACTTTTGTCCAGTCATACAATATGGACTGAAATTAGTTCCTGTCCGCATCATAGGGTTAGAAAATGTAAATAAACATGAGAAGATACTTCCATGGTCAGTTTTTGCCTAGTCAGTCTCATTTCTTAGTGAAGATGGGTTATAGGATTTGCTCAAAGTCATTTGTATGATGTTAGTGGAATGGAGAGGAGAACTGCCAACTCCTAATCTTCCAGTGTGGTGTTTTGACTTAGGATCTGTGAATGAATGTCACTGTGTAGCAGACATAGCACGTTGACATAAGCAATATTTGGCTGATATTGTTTGTGTTATTTGTGAATAGAGACCACATATTCTCTTATAGTAAATTAGGTGATTTAAATGTCAACATGATAAATATGGAAAGGGTTTTGTTTTTACTCAGCTGTTCCTATACATATTCTTAAATAGCTAAACAATATTTAAGATGTGAATGAAAGCCTCTTTATTTAGGAAACTTATACATTATTTACCTTTATAAAATAAGTTTCCATTTGGCAGTTATTCCTTAGAGAAAATATTGGATTAACATAGTTCTTTGGGATGGCTATGAAAGACTTTTTTTAAAAAACTGTGACTATTATATGTTTAACAGATTTTTTAAAAAAACTATTCTTACTGTAGTGCTGTCTTTTAGACTACAAACTTTCTTTTTCCCTACATATTTTTGTGAAAATCAGACACAAAATCCAGTGTGGCCCAGAGATTTTAGTTGTTAGAAATTGAAAATATTAACTACAGTAAGTATTTTAATAGTAAAAGTACCTGTAGCATATAATTGTATCATGCATAGTAATGGATTGACTGCCGTTTTGTTATTTGTGTCAGGTGTACACCTAGAATGAAAATAAACTCCAGAGCATAGACAGCAGTAGCAGCTGTGCCAATGAAACAGGGAGAAATTGTTGCCATTTCTTCTGCATGTCTGAAAGGTGTCAGCAACACCCTACCAGCAATTAAAACCTAATGGCTTTTCCTTACTGTCCAGGGACAAATTGTAGGTCACGACGTGTTTGTATCCATAGATAGGACTATTTATGTTGTGATGGAGTAGGACTTCTTTTTAAAGTGATATTTCTATTTTAGGTACCCCAAATCCTAGGTTAATGAATCTAAAAAGATTCTCTCCCACTCCCTGTTATGCTTTGTGGGTATGTTCATGAAACGAAAGAAGAAAAAGTGAGTGGAAATGTTTTCAGAAAAGCCCCTGGTGCTGCTGTTACAAATTGTGACAAATTTGGTATCTTAAAACAACACAAGTTTATTATTTTACATGTCTGGATGTCGGAAGTCTGACATGAGTCACAGAGAGCTAAAATCAAGGTATCAGCAGAGCTATGTTCCGTATGGAGGCTCTGGAGAAGAATTTGCTACCTTGTTTGTTCCAGCTTTTAGAGATCACCTGCATTCCTTGATTTATGGTCCCCTTCCTCCATTGTCAAAGTCAGCAGCATAGTGTCTTCAAATCACTCTGACCCTTCCCTCCCTTTTTTACTTAAAAGGATCCTTGTGTTTACGTTGGGCCCACCTGAATGGTACAGGCTACTTTGTCCTTTGCAAGATTGTGTTTTGTGCCATCCCTGTATTCATTTAACAGCTTTCTTCATTCACTTGTGGCACTAACAGATAGGGATACAGCAGTGAGCACGACAGAAAAGTGCCCAGCACCTTCGTTAAAATTGAAGTAGTTTTATTTATTTTTTCTTTCCATGACTGAAAAGGAACTGCTACATTTTGCTTTGGAAATTAAAGATAAATATGGACTTCAGTTATCTAACTGAATTTGGCAATTCTCTGAGCACTAAAGTTACTCAAAGACCTTCAAATATAGCATGGCATTCTAATATAAATTGATTCTGTGTTTAGCACAGGTTTTGTATTAGTCCATAACTGATACAGAAAAGAAGTCATTATATTAGAATTCCATATTCTTTTTATCATGTGTTTTGTTCACAGTGATGCTGTTGTGACAGTTTTTCTTATCCTGTTACTAATGACTGTAGTTTTTATACACTTATACAAAAGACAAACTTCATAACATCCCTATGCTTGGGGAAAATATGAATCATATGTTGTCAAATTTATATATGCTTGTATAATTATTAAACTCATGGTAGAGAATAACATTAAATATGGTTATGTAAATGTTTAAAGTTTCTCAGAAAAAAATTTCTTGTCAGTTTGTGATTCTTTTAGATGATGTATTTATACTCAGTATTTCTAACAGTAAGTAAAATATTTTCTGTAATTTTATTTTTCTGATGAAAAGATTACTTGCTGAAATAAAAAGATTACATACTTAACATTTTTAAAAAGTATAAAAATAATTGGGGCAAATTTTCTTCAGTTGTGTTCTCCTCTTAGTGACCTGATTACCTGCTGTCAGTGTTATTTTGTATTGGACATATAAATAATCATACTGCAGATACTTTGTAAGTTTTATACATGAGTTCTTAGGAAAAAGCAAATCTGGGCCAGGGGCAGTGGCTCACGCCTGTAATCCTAGCACTCTGGGAGGCCGAGGCGGGCGGATTGCTCAAGGTCAGGAGTTCGAAACCAGCCTGAGCAAAAGCGAGACCCCGTCTCTACCATAAATAGAAAGAAATTAATTGGCCAACTAATATATATAGAAAAAATTAGCTGGGCATGGTGGCGCATGCCTGTAGTCCCAGCTACTTGGGAGGCTGAGGCAGGAGGATTGCTTGAGCCCAGGCGTTTGAGGTTGCTGTGAGCTAGGCTGATGCCACGGCACTCACTCTAGCCTGGGCAACAAAGCGAGACTCTGTCTCAAAAAAAAAAAAAAGCAAATCTGTATGCTCAGATCTAAATGCATGCTATCAACAACAAACAGCCTGTGACATTTCAATAATACTAGTTATTAATGGTATTAACTTGTATTATTTAAATTGTTAATCCAATCCTGTGGCCCCTTAGTGTAATACTCCCTTCTGTTTAGGATTGATTTATTTATTGATAATGTGCCAGGCACTGTAGTTGACTCTGGGCATTCAGAGATGAACTAGTTTTATGTCCTCAACATAAACATCCAGTTTTTCCGGTTTTTTATTGGCATCTGAGTTGTTTTTCCCCCCGAATTATGTAGCGTGCTTTCATTAAATGCCTGTAATTTGGTTTTGTGACATTAAAAAAAATAAAGCCCTTCTAAAAATCTAGATCATTTGGAACCTGTGATATTAAGAAGTCAAGAAAGTTCTTAACTAAAAGTCTTTTAAGTACAAGGAGCTCCTCTTCCTTCCACCACAGATTAGGACTTGTTTCCTAGGCCTGGAAATGTCTCAGGTCCCCTGCATCCTTTCTCTGTCCCCACTCCCCCCAGCTTCTTAACCCTGTATATTTCCCTTTCTTATCCAGGGCACTTGTCCCTTTCTATCAGCAGAGACTCTGTCTTGTTGATCTTTTATCTCTCATACCCAGGGCTTGACATAATACAGGCACTCAGTATTAAATGAATACATGAATCCAACCAAGAGCAATTTCTGAGCCTCAGTCTCCAGCACTTTCCCCTTTATTGCCTTTCTTTCTCCAGTAATAACATAAGCTGTGTGATTGCCGGGACCTCGTCTGAATTTCATCCTTATCACTTTAGTGCTTAGCTCAGTGTCTGGTCAATAGGTGCTCAATAAATATTTGTTTTGTTAGAGAAGCCTGTATAGGTTGGGGTGAGGACAACCTGGCTGTAACTTTTGGTGTTCTTCCCAGTGTAGAAGCGGCAGAATGGGAAAGAAGTAGGATCTGGTGTGAACCTCAGCCCAACCTTGTCTCAGCCTACAGAAGGAAATTAACAAACAGCAGCTGGTATCCAGAACTGATGTAATAAAGTGTATTACTATTATTTCTCACACAAATGTTCTGCGATTACACACACACACACGCACACACACGCCCTTCCTCTATGTCAAGATGGCCCTACCCAGTATATCGGGTGCTAGCTGGGTAGGATGCTGTGCCCGCTAAGGGGATACTTGAGTTTGGGTAGGATGCTGTGCCTGCGAAGGGGGTACTTGACCTGGCTTCAGAAGGTGTGTGATGTGCGAGGGGTGGTCTGCAAAAGCTGCTTGGAGTATTTTAACACCTCTGATTAAATAGAATCTTAAATGATGAGTGGGAAATTAGAGGAGAAATGCTAGAATGGTGGAAGGCAAGATCGGAAAGCTGAAGTAGCAGGAGACATGGTTGGATGGGTAGGCAGGGCCCAACTCATGAAGGCCTTCAACATTTTGTATTTTATCCTGAGGCGTGGAGAGCCATGGCATGTTATTGTATTTTAATGGCTTTTTGTTTTGTTTTTAAGTACTGTCATTGTTGTAGAGGGTAGATTGGAGGTAGACAACATTGGAAGCAGGAAGGTCAATTAGGAAGCTGTTCTAACCCAGATGTGAGATGATAAGGCAGAGGCAATGAACATAACAAGAATGGGCAGATTCGGAAGAAAGTTGGAGGTAGACATCAGCTTTGATTATGCATTGCAGTCACCTTCTCCCAGGCTGGAGGCTTGTCTTTTCACCTGTTTGTGTTTTCTTTTGTCATATAGCTTTAAAAATTGATGTTGCTGATTTTGTCAATCATTTCCTGTGTGCTTTTTACTCATTATGTATTATTTACCTTTCCCACCCTGAGTTCATAAGGATCTCCTGTTTTATGTTTTTGTTTTTTCTTAAAGTTCCTAAGTTTTATTTTTTATATTAGGTCTTAAATCCACCTGCAGTTGGTATACTCTATGGTGAGGATCTAAACTTTTTTCTCTCTGGATAAGCTGTTGTCTCAGTACCATTCTTTGAATCTTCTGTCCTTTCCTCACTACTCTGCAGGCTGGGTCTGTCATGGGCCACGTTCCCATATAAACTTGGGTCTGTGTCTAGAGTCTTATTCTGTTTCATTGTCTGGCCCTTTCTAGTACCTTACCTTTTAATTACTGTAGCTTAATAAATGTAAAGCTTTTATTTTAAATACATTTAGTGTGTGTACAAATCAGTAATTCTCTGGATGGGTATTGTAGACTTTATTGTGGAGAAACATATATATGCTTTCTTGTTTTTTTTCCTAGAGCATTCTATTTTTTATTGAGATATACTATGTTCTATAAAATTGACCCTTTTAAAGTATATAACTTGGTAAATTTTAGTGTATTCACAAGGTAGTGCAGCCATCACCACTCTCTAACTCCAGAACTTTCTCATCACCCCAAAAAGAGACCCCATACACATTAGCAGTCACCTTTCATTCATTCTGTGCTCCCACCTCCTAGCAACCACTAATCATTTTTCTGTCTCTGGATTTGCCTGTTGTGGACATTTCATATAAATGGAATCATTCAGTATGTGGCCTTTTAATTCTTATTTAAATTGAGTAAAATTGATAGATTAGCAGGCATCCTATAGAAATATTACAGTGTATTTAAGAAAGTAAGACAAGCTGGGCATGGCGGTGAATACTTGTAGTTCCAGCTATGAAGGCAGCTGAGGCAGGAGGATCACTCAAGCCCAGGAGTTCAAGGCAGTAATGTAATATGATTGCACCTGGGAATAGCCACTGCACTCCAGTCTGGGCCATCCAGTGAGACCCCATCTCTAAAAAAAAAATTTTTTTTTTAATTAAAAAAGAAAGGACAAAATATCATATCTTGGTAGGGCAAAAGAGAAAATCACTAATATTTATTTCTATTTTGTTTTTTGTTGTAGTTCCAGGATCAAATTCACATTTTGTTCTCCCTCAGTTATTGAAAAGAGTAGCCATTCTTACTCCTTTACTTAGTTACTTAATGACTAAATGTCATGTAGCCAAGCCTGTTTTAGAAGGGCAACTTCTATTGCTACATCTTGAGTTTATTATGTGTAGATGGAGCAAGACTACATTGTTTCAGATGCGTGTTGTCAGTAGTTGTATCAAAATGACATGATTTGCTTCCTATCTTGGTGGAAAGTGAGTAAAATTATGTGAAAATATAAAGGGAATATATTCTTTCCTGAATTATTTGTTTTTTAAGCAACCAGATTTTCCAGTTTAGCCCAGAAATTAGTCAGCAGCTTAGAGTTCTTTTTAAAAGGCTACCTCGGAAAGTACCTTTAAGTCAAGATACCCAGATAAGGTTTACTAATATAGAACATTTATTTTACATACTAAAATGCTGTAAGCCCTTTGTGTCATTTGGAGAATTGATGTTTTATTAGTATAACTGCTAAAATGTAGTGCAGGAAAATGTTTTCTCCTAAATCATAGTCTTAAACTTTCAAAGAATTAGCCTCAACCAGAATAGTAGTAAACTTCTTTAAATGATTCAGAGTTTGATCAGCAGTTTTTTCAAACCTTGTAAATTTTGACATACTCAAATTTTCTTTAAAAAAACCATAGGGGAACTAAAAATTTGTTAAGTATCTGTAGAATTAATGCCATTATATTATATAATGGCCTTGGGAAGTCCAAATGTATGCATTGCCATGAGAATTTAACAAATCGTTTAACAGAAAATGCCCAAAGTAATTTGCATCTGTAGTGTTGTAGTTAAAACTTTTTTTGATACCTGTAACTACCAACTGTATAACACTTAGGTGCCATTAAAAACTCTTTATTCTGTTTATGGATAAAATAGTTAAATCTTGTAATCTGATGTGGTATTTATTGCCTCGAAGGATAAAATAATCTAAAAACAAATGAAACAACCACTTCCATTTATAATTTTGTTTGTATTTCCTTGGCAAAGATTTTCAAGCAGGTTCCATTTTGTTTGAAAGGTTGACAGTGAGTTGTGTAGTCACTGTACCAAATTTGGTTATTGCTTGTCTATAAGGAGGGCTAGATTAGATAATATCGATTCTAGCTGCTTTTAGTGAATAAAAGATAAACTTTGTTGTTCATTTCCTTTTTAATGCAATAGGGGCATGGTCAAGTTCTTAGAACCAGCTGGTTAGCTTTTTTTTTTTCTTTCTTTTTCCCTCCATAAACTCCCAACTCCATCCCTGCTTTTTGTGTGGGGGCAGGAGGATAAAGTTAAAATGTGATTAGAAAGGACTTGTGGCTTGCAAAGCAAAAATAATTTTAGTGTAATTTGCATTCTGTCCACAGGGTAGAAATTGACTGTTGCTTCTGTTCATACTTAATGGCGGTTTGTTTTTGCTCGTTTTTAAAGGTGTGTGCTTGGGCTTTTTAAAAATATTTATCTCTTACTTCCAAAAAAGGATGAATAGTTTACAGTTATAAAACATGTAATAAAACAAAATAACATACCTCCATTATTTTTAAACAATAAACATTTGCCGTTATATTACTAAAAAATAACCTTTAAGTGATGAAAGCCAAAATGGACAGTACAGAATTTATAGCTTATAGTCAAGGATCACTCAGATCATATGATTAGATTAAAATCTGAATAGAATACATAACCAAAAAGAATAGAGTCTTTAACTGAGGACAGCGACCTTGATGCTGATGCTGCCAATCTCCAGATCCTGTGGCAAATCCGTGAATTGTGTGATGCTAATAAAATCGTTGGCTGTTAAAAAAAATAATAGAGTCTTTAAAAACTAACATTAAGGGAATTTTAGCATTCTTCCTATAGGTTAAGCATGTTTTCTCAAATTTTTGCTTTATAGAGGCTCCGGTTTCACTCTAGCAAACCCGTGTACTAAAAACAAAGGGCCATATCTTAAAAAAAATTAATTATCCCCTCCCCCATTTTCTTCTTGGTGTAGGTTAGGGGGAAAATCATCAAATGAGAATTTCCCTTGGTGTTGTCACCCAGAGATATTCATATTTTATCATGAATTGTGAGTCATATTCTGAGGAAGTTTGGGGGGAGTACAGATGTATATATTATTAATAAATTAATTTCAAATACAGGATCACATTAAGCGATCAGTTAAAAATCAGTATATGAATATATTTGATAGCTTTCTCTTTATACCTCAAAGAATCCATACTTAAGCTTGCCTGTATATACTACATTTTGGTTTTTTGGCTTTAAAATAAAATCCTTTAATTTTTCAACATTATATGTCTTTAAAATGTTTTTTTTAAAAATATGTTCTTGATACAGAGATTGCCAAATGTAAAAATGCCAGGTTTTCAAGAACAAGCATAGCTGGTTCACTACTGTAGACTATCTGCAGCACTCCATTCCTGTTACTATGGAAACACATGCAGACTGGATTTATCATAAACCTTGAGAAATGTTCCTTGCAATAGTTCACATAAAGAAACATCTGGATCCCTGTTTATCCTGATGTAAAAGGAAGACCACCCTCTTCCTCTGTCTTGTGGAAATCACGTAAAATTCCACTGTTTTTCTCTAGCTGTAAAAATTGTAATATGGATGTATCAAGTACACTTTTGTAGCGATTGATTATATTTACTAGAATAGCTTTGGAAAATAAAGAATGATGTTCATGCTGATTCAGTTAACTATGACAATTGTGTTTTCAGAGTTGCCACATTCTGAATTTCAGACAAATGGTATTAATAACAAGATTTTTTTTTTTTTTTTTTGAGACAGAGTCTCACTTTATTGCCCAGGCTAGAGTGAGTGCCGTGGCGTCAGCCTAGCTCACAGCAACCTCAAACTCCTGGGCTCAAGCAATCCTGCTGCCTCAGCCTCCCAAGTAGCTGGGACTACAGGCATGCGCCACCATGCCCGGCTAATTTTTTCTATATGTATTAGTTTGCCAATTAATTTCTTTCTATTTATAGTAGAGATGGGGTCTCGCTCTTGCTCAGGCTGGTCTCGAACTCCTGAGCTCAAATGATCCGCCCACCTCGGCCTCCCAGAGAGCTAGGATTACAGGCTTGAGCCACCGCACCTGGCCAAATAACAAGATTTTAAATAGATATGTTTGTATAAGAAGATTGAGATATATGTGTGTGTGTGTGTGTGTGTGTGTGTGTGTGTGTGGTTTTTTTGGGGTATTTTTTGGTCTTTGGTTGGGTTAACATTCCTTGAAATTTCATTTGACTTCATGCCAATTTGCCAGTTTCTTGGGACTTCAGATGTTGCAGGAAGTTTAGCCTAGAACTAAAGAGAATCTCAGTGGTGTCTAAGTAAGCAATTGGCAGTCGATTTTTATCAGTGATATTACCTGAGGAGATTGTGATTGCTTTTTTATTCTCATTATCTGCATGCAAAGACCCTCAACAGCTCCTTATAGCATTTCATTTATATGTAATAACTCCCTTAAGTTTACGTAGTTCAGTTTCAAAGATTCATTGAAGTCCTTTCTCTGAGCCTTTGAGTTGGGTTCTAAGTTGATAATTTTATATAGGAATAAAATTACTTCCTGCTCTTAAGAAAACTCACATAAACAGATTGTTTCATGATTAATTCTAAGAGGCATGCATAGAGTGTCTTAGGAATACAGAGGAAAGTTACTCAGACTAATTTAGAGCTTAAGTGACTACTTCTTGGAAATGACTTCCTGAGCTCAAAAGATGGTTAAGAGTCAAGCAAAAAAAAAAAGAAAAAGAAAAAGGGCATGTTACACATAGGAGATAATGCTGTAAAGACACAAAGGAATGAAATCAGTGTGTGTGGTCATTTCCAATAATTTAACATTACTAGAGGATAAAAGTAACTTGAGGTTGAACAGGTAGGTAGAGACCTTGCTTGGACAGCCTTATGTGCTCTGTCAGTCAAGGTGTTTGGACTTTTTCTGGGCAATGGGAAACCATTGAAGGATTTCAATCAGGATATCAATGTGGTTAGATTTACAAATTAACCTAGGAATGTATTTATGGGGTAGCTGGGTAAAAAAACAAAAACAGGTAGCTTATATGACACCTTAGAACCACTTCTGATTCTAAAAGTCTTAAATAATGTCATTATAAGGAATTTTGAAGTATGATAAAATATGAAGTTTTCTCATTGAGAATAGGCTGGCATTTTAAACATAGAAAAAATGAATGTATACAGCACAATATGTAATTCTATAAAATCCAGCAATATGTACGTTCTACTAAAGAGACTGGTTTATTTTATGAATTTATTATAGTGACTTAAACTATACATTTAACATATTATGAATACTTAATTGATATTTATAGCCTCAAGCTGTTCCTCTGAAACACATGACGTGATTCCTTTTTTTAAAATTCTGTATCTGGTTTGGATTAAGGTTTCTATAAACTTTTCTATTCTCACTCCTTCGGTGAATGAATAAATATTAGTAAATAAACAAGAGCCTTAATGCTTCAGCTGCTAATTTTCAACTTTTTTTTTTTTTTTTTTGCTTTAAAACTGACTGTGGGCAGCTTCAGCAAATTAAGAAAATTAATTAAGAAAAAAGCATTCATTGATTGTTTTATCTTGTTTGTTTGTTTTTTAAACAGAGTCTCACTCTGTTGCCTAGGCTAGAGCCCAGGAATGTCACTGTAGCTCACTACAGCCTCAAACTCCTGGGCTCCAGTGATCCTCCTGCCTCAGTCTTCCAAATAGCTGGGACTACAATCGCATGCCAGTTTGATTCTGGGCATGTACTCTCAACCAAAGCGCTCAGTAGAGAGCCTCCTAAATCAGTAAAGTCTTAACAGTTTTATCAGTTGGTGCGTCTGTTGTTTGAAGGCTGGTTGCCAGACTCCAATACATATAAAAATCACTATATAAAGGAATTTAGTTGTAGTCTTGAAATATCATTTTAAAAACAATTATCAGGCTGGGCACTGTGGCTCACACCTGTAATCCTAGCACTCTGGGAGGCTGAGGCGGGCAGATCGCTCAAGGTCAGGAGTTTGAAACCAGCCTGAGTGAGTCCCCGTCTCTACCAAAAATAGAAAGAAATTGACCAACTAAAAATATATATAGAAAAAATCAGCTGGGCCTGGTGGTGCATGCCTGTAGTCCCAGCTACTTGGGAGGCTGAGGCAGGAGGATCGTTTGAGCCCAGGAGTGTGAGGTTGCTGTGAGCTAGGCTGACGCCACAGCACTCTAGCCCAGGCAACAAAGTGAGACTCTGTCTTAAAAAAAAAACAACAGTTATCAAAACTGCTTTCTTGATTAATGTATTATTTGGGGGCATAATTTGAAAAAGCATGGACCAATTGATGCTTAGGCTTTCTGGAAAATATAACAATGTAGACCATTTGGCTTGGTTCCTCAGAACATGATACCAAAATTTAACGTAGGTTCTTACCACTTTAGGAAACTATAGCTTTTTATTTTCAGTACTACTTCCAAACCCTAGCCAAGTTATTTGTTTTTATTTTTTCCCAACTTTTTTTTTTTGAGACAGAGTCTCACTTTGATGCCCAGGCTAGAGTGAGTGCCGTGGCGTCAGCCTAGCTCACAGCAACCTCAAACTCCTGAGCTCAAGGGAATCCTCCTGCCTCAGCCTCCTGAGTAGCTGGGACTACAGGCATGCGCCACCATGCCCAGCTAATTTTTTGTATATATATTTTTAGATGGTCAATTAATTTATTTCTCTTTTTAGTAGGGACGGGGTCTCGCTCAGGCTGGTTTCAAACTCCTGACCTCGAGCAATTCACCCGCCTTGACCTCCCAGAGTGCTAGGATTACAGGCGTTAGCCACCACGCCCGGCCTTTTCCCAACTTTTCACTTTAAAAATTTCAAACCCTTAGAAAAGTTTAAAGAATTTTATAGTCAACACCTAGATTATCTAATTGTTAACATGTTGGCAGAGCGTGGTGGCTCACGCCTGTAATCCTAGCACTCTGGGAGGCCGAGGCGAGTGGATTGCTCGAGGTCAGGAGTTTGAAACCAGCCTGAGCAAGAGCGAGACCCCATCTCTACTATAAATAGAAATTAATTGGACTAATATATATAGAAAAAAAATGAGCCGGGCATGGTGGCGCATGCCTGTAGTCCCAGCTACTCGGGAGGCTGAGGCAGGAGGATCGCTTGAGCCCAGGAGTTTGAGATTGCTGTGAGCTAGGCTGACGCCACGGCACTCACTCTAGCCTGGGCAACAAAGTGAGACTCTCTCCAAACAAACAAACTATTGTTAACATGTTGCCTCATTTGCTTTACTGTAGCCATATGTACTTTTTAAAATCTAGAACCCTTTGAAAGTTGTAGATACCATGACACGTTCAATATTTCAGCATGGCTTGCCTAAGAATAAGGACATTCTCTTATGTAAACAGAATACCATTATCATACTCTTAAAAATTAATAGCTCCATTGTTTAATAGCCAGTTCATGTTTAGAATTTTCCAGTTGTCTCCAAGTATCTTTTTGTCAGTGTATATTTAAATCTAAGACTCAGAGTTCATGCATTGCATTGGGTTGTTAAATCTTGTCCCTTTTAATCTAGGGTAGTCTTTCTACCTTTTGTTTGTTTATGACATTAGCTTTTTTGAAGAGCCCAAGCCAGTTGTCGTTGAGAATGTCCTGCATTTTGGATTCGTCTGATCATGTCCTCATTTTAGATGCAGTTTAAGCATTAGGAAGAATACTTCAAAGCTGATTATATGTTACTATGTTGCATCATGAGGCACATACTGCTACTGCTAATGCCATGTTTTAGACACTTGTTTAAAATGGTGACCACCAGATATCTGCATGGTACATATTTCTGTTTGTAATTAGTGAGTAATCTGAGGTAACAGATATTTGAACAGTCATTTCACTTGTCTCATTTTTGCTCAGAAACCCTTAGTGGGTCCCCATTTCTTAGAATGTAAGCATATAAATAGGTTCCTGATATAAGCCCTTTGTTAGATGTGTTTTGCAAATATATTCTCCCTGGCTATAACTTGCTTTTTTGCTTCCTTAACTCTTTTTTTTTTTTTTTTTTTGAGACAGGGTCTCTCTCTCTGTTGCCCCGGCTATAGTGCAGTGAAGTCATCATAGCTCACAGCAACCTTAAACCGCTGGCCTCAAGCAATCTTCCTGCCTCAGCCTTCCAGAGTGCTAGGATTATAGGTGTGAGCCACTGCTTCCGGCCTTCCTAACTATTTTGAAGTCCATTTTATCAATCTTTTTCTTTCCTTTTTTGTGGTTTTTGTGTCCTGTTTAAGAAATCTTTGCTTAACACAATGTTATATTTTCTCCTATATCTTATTCTATAAGTTTTATAGTTTTGACTTTGACATTTAGGTTTATGAACTAATTTTAGTTATTTTTGTGTATGATATAAAGACTGAAGTTGATATGTAGTCAGTTATTCTAGCCCATTTGTTGGAATTACTGTCCTTTCCCAGTGACTTACTTTGGCACCTTTGTGCAAGAGCAGTTGACCACATAACTATGGGTATTGATGTCATTTTAATTTTTTTTTTTTTACAAGGAGCATAACACTTTTTTATAATACAAGGGGTTAATGGGTGAGTAAAGTTACACTGAAAACTAATATACCCAGAAATTTGGCAGATAAATGGAGGGATATTAGTTATAAGCCATTCGAGGGCAGGAAGTCTTTCCTTCATTTATTAATTGAACAATATTGGGTATCCAGCATTGAATAAGACACATGCTCCTGGCCTCATAGAGGGGGTGGTTGAGTGAGGGAGAGAGACAGTAAGAAGGCCACCACATTCTTGCGTAACGTGTGTTGTGGTAAGTGCTGTAAAGGAGGAAAAGTAGACTTGATAAGGAGAGTGAGCAGGGGACCCCAGAAGGCCTCTCTGAGGGGTTATGGGTTTTCCAGGGAGCTGGAGCAGCGCATGTGAAGTTGGCGCATCTGAGAAAGTGGAAAGACGCCAGTGTGGCTCGAGTGCAGTGAGTGCAGGGCAGAGACAATTTGGGAAAGTAAGCTGAGGACTGACTGTGCAGGGGCTTTCTGGGCGTGATAAGTAGTTTGGATTTTATTTGAGTGCAGTGGGAAGGCACTGAAGGTTGTGGTTTTGGTTTATTTTAGTAAACCATGTAACCATCATCTAGAGCAATGAATTGAATATAACCAGTACCCCAGAAACTTCCCTCGTGACTCCCTCCAGTATATATAGCTCCCCACCCCACAAGCAACTAGTATTCTGACAGCTGTCACCATAGATTTAGTTTTACCTTTATCTTAGTTTTGAACGGTCATAAGTAAAATTGCATGGTATGCTATATAAGTGGAATCATTGTGTCTGGTGGCTTTTACTCACAATGACATTTGTGAGGGTCATCTGTGTTGTTGAGCACAGCAGTAGTTTATTTTCCTTGCTGTATTGCTGAAGGGTTTTCAGGGCGATAATTGCATGATTGGAGTTGTTTTAGGAAGGTCCCTGGATATTATATGGAGAAGTGGATTTCAGAGAGGTTGGAGGAGAAGCACGGAGACTGGGAAGCTAACTGTGGAACAGGCACGGTGAGGTTTCTTCATAGCTTGGACTGGTGTGAGGAGCAGAAGAGATGGAAAGAAAGAGATGAGTGTGAGAGAGAAAACTCATGCAGTTTGCTGATGGAGTGGGTAGGCGTGGGAGTGAGGTGGAGAGATGTATCTTGATTCTCAGGTTTTTGGCTTGAATAGCTGACACGTAGAGGTTTCATTTATTTATTTTTTTTGGATGGGAAAGATTGGGGGAAGGATACATTTAAGTAGAATAAAAACTAAGAGTTCATTATTAGATATTTTAAGATACGAGAGGAGCTGTCGAATAGGCGTTTGGATTATGGGTATGGAGCATATTGGGAAAAAGTGGGAAGTCTGGATAGTTTGCAGATCATAAGGCAGCTGCCATGTCAAGAGCACTGTGTTGGATTTAGAAGATGTAAGTGTCACCATTTTATTCAACTTCTATTGGCTGTGTGACTAAGGGCAAATCGCTTGATCTTTTTGAGTGCCATTCTTTCTCATCTTTCTTTTCAGTTTGTTCATCAAATTCCATACTCATGTATTTATTAGTGGTCATTTAACAATTGTGTCACTCATGAGATTGTTAGTTATATAAGAAAAATTGGAATAATTTGTTTCATAGAATTGAACAAATGTAATATATAAGTGAGACTACAGTTTACAGATATTTGGCCCAGTGGATGCTCAGGAAACTTAATTCATGCATTTACAGTTTGGGTTGGTGGGAAAAAGGTTATAGAAAACCTTGAAAGGCATGGAGGGGATTTGGTATAATACAGAGTTTTAGAGTTTCTTAGTATGGGAATAGATTTATCGAAGTTTGGTTTTAGGAAGCATAATCTAACTGCTGTGCAGGAAGAAGTTAGAGGCAAGAAATATCTAGAAAATCAATCATCATAGGTTGGGATATGCTGCTAAAGGGCCTCTTCTGGGTCTTGACATGGGCTCAGAGATCAAGAACAAATGAGAGAGAATTCAAAGAAGTTCAGGATTTGCTCAATGACTTGTTTAATGGCTTAACGAAGAGGGAAGAATCACATGAGCCTGAGGTTTGTAGTCTGGGAAGCTAGAAACTAGTGGAAGCAATGACAAATCTGGGATACTCGAAAGGGGAACTGAGTTAGGGAAAGGAGAGTGTGTTTAGTTTTCAATGAATGACTTTTTTTTTTTTTTTTTGAGACAGAGTCTCACTTTATTGCCCAGGCTAGAGTGAGTGCCGTGGCGTCAGCCTAGCTCACAGCCCAATCTCCTGGGCTCAAGCAATCCTGCTGCCTCAGCCTCCCGAGTAGCTGGGACTACAGGCATGTGCCACCATGCCCGGCTAATTTTTTCTATATATATTAGTTGGCCAATTAATTTCTTTCTGTTTATAATAGAGATGGGGTCTCGCTCTTGCTCAGGCTGGTCTCGAACTCCTGAGCTCAAATGATCCGCCCACCTCAGCTTCCCAGAGAGCTAGGATTACAGGCTTGAGCCACCGCGCCCGGCCAATGAATGACTTTTATAATAAGTTTATAGTAAGGTTGTCCTTAGGTAGTTGGTTATTCTCTGGTGAGGGATATTGTGGAAAGAACACAGGATTAGAAATCAGAAGATTGATTCTTTTTAGGCTTAATCAGTAATTAGCTTTGTGGTCTTGGGAAAGTCAGCATCTCAGGTGTTCAGTGTAGTTATCTTTAAAATGAAGCTAACACACACTTGTCCTGTCAGCCTTACAGAGTTGTTTTGAGGGTCAAGTAAGAATGCATATGTAAACACTCTGTGATTGCAAACTTCCAAATAATTGTAAGGTGGTAATGTTATTTTTTTTCTTTGTTCAAACTAAAATGAAATATTTGGAGCTAGAGCTAGAGAAGAGAGAAAAGGGAGACAATACCAAATTTCTGAAAAACTTTGTAAAGCATCAGAAATCTGAGTCTCTGAATATATATGCCTGAAAAACCCTATAGACTATAATTTGGGAGACTAATCTAGAAGCTGATCTTGTGTGACAGTTACAAGAACCGAAAACAAGGTTGTGTCTCATTAGACAGCAATATCTAACTTGCCTTCAAGTTGGAAGTATGAATGAGAACTCTTGAATTCTACCTGTATAGTTGCTTCATGTGTGTTAACAGAATTTTAAAACATTTGCTTCTTACGTTTTTGCCAAGGGTCCTGTTAGGGTAATGTTTCAATTCTTAAGCTATATATAAAGAGATGATTTCTAACATATTATTAGCATTATCAGTAAGTATGGTGTGCTGGTCGGGAGCACAAACTCTGGATCCAGACTGCTTGGGTTGAATCCTGGCTCTGTCAACTAATTGCTAGCAGTGTGCACTTGAATAAGTCATTTAACTTTTCTATGCCTCTATTTCCCCATCTGTAATAGGAGATAAGATCTGCCTGAAGGTTGTTGGGAGGATTAAATATAGTACTGTATGTAAAACACTTAGAATGGTGCCTGGCACATACAAAGTACTATATGTGTTAATGGTGGTCATTGGAATCAGTTGTTATTTTGACAGTGACCAAAGAATAACGTTCATGAACAAAAGAAACAAATCCTTCTCTCGGAACTGATAGCTGAGGGAAACAGAAGTGGTCTAGTGGTACATCGGCTTTAGATCCAGACATGCTTAGATCCAAATTCTAGTTCTGCCCCTTTGCTTTGTAGTTTAAATAGGCCACCTAAACCCTATGAAGCTCAGTTTCTTTTACCTACAAACCAGAAATCACAACACCTATCTTGTAGAGTTGTTGTGACAATTAAATGAGATAATGTATAAAGTGCCTGACCCCGAGAAGACACTAAGAAAATGAGAGTGCTCTCTATCCCTCCTCCCCATGGTAGAGCAGTATGGGCAGTTTGATATCTTGTGCGCTGTCTCATTCATTTGTTTGCAATTTTAGAACTTCTAAAATTATTTCCACTTGCTAACAGTAAATAGCCACTGTATAATTGGATACACCTTGAAAAGTGTATTGTTAGCTTTTGTTTCCCTTTTCCCTTTGCTTTGTGGGTTACTTGGTTTATTATTATGGTAAATCCTACTGGAAGCAAGATGGTAGATACTATTAATCAGTGTATTATTAATAATTCTATTATCAACAATAGAATTATTAGTAATAGGGTTGACCTGGGATGTAGCCTCAGAATCTTTCAGTATTCCAGGTATCTATAATCAGTTCATCAGAGTTGACACAGTAGTGAAAACCTAGCTGTTCTTCCTGATTTAGAACTTTCTAGAAGCAATATCTATGAGGTTATCAAAATACTATATGGGGCAGTGTGCGATGGCTCACACCTGTAATCCTAGCACTCTGGGAGGCCAAGGCAGGAGGATCGATCAAGGTCGGGGGTTCAAAACCAGCCTGAGCAAGAGCAAAACCCTGTCTCTACTAAAAATAGAAAGAAATTAATTGGCCAACTAAAAATATATATAGAAAAAATTAGCCAGGCATGGTGGTGCATGCCTGTAGTCCCAGCTACTTAGGAGGCTGAGGCAGGAGGATCGCTTGAGCACAGGAGTTTGAGGTTGCTGTGAGCTAGGCTGATGCCACGGCACTCTAGCTCGGAAAATAGAGTGAGACTCTGTCTCAAAAAAAAAAAGATATATATATATATATATATATATATGGACTGTTCATTAATTCTCTGTCTTGAGATGTGCACTTGTCAAACCTCATGACAAGGCCGGGTGGTCTTGTAGCATTTCCTAACAGATGCATATCTGTATTACAATATTATTACAGAATGTAGGCATCTTTAGACTCTTTCTAGAGAAGGTGCAATAATTGTAAAAGTACAGTGCATTGATTATAATGCAAAGATTATAATGCAGTGATCAACCAAGAGTGTGCATCAGAATCAGCTGGGATGTGGTCTTAAAATACTTGTGCTGTGAGCCTCACCCAGATTTATTGAATCAGAATCATTAGGAGATAGGCCCTGACACATGCATTTTATAAAAGTACCCCAGATGCTTCTCCTATATATACTACTTGTTAAAAACAGCTAGATAACTGGCAAGAGTATAGAGAGTCAGATATCCTCACACACACATTATTGGTATGAGTGTACATTGATATAGTACAGCTTGTAGAACAATTTTTCAGTATCAAAATTTCAAATCTGTCCTATATAAAATACATGTATATACAAAAATATAGTTTAAGACTTTTTTTGTAAATATGTTTATAATATCAAACAGTTGTGAGCAACTAATTGATTATCACTACACAAATGGTTATATATATATATCACATTTGTTTACTGTACAACCAGTTAAATAATGAATATGTATGAAAACTATACATGCTGATAAATATATCTAGGATATATTGTTAAGTTAAAAAAGCAAGTTACAGAATAAGCCCTATTTTAAAAATTTTATGCCAGTAAATAGACAAAGATGTGGAAGAATACTCACCAAAGTGTTTGCAGTGGTTATCTGTGGATTAGAAGAGTGGGAATGATGGAGCCAGGGTGAGAGAGGCCTTTTTACTTTTAAATACTTTGTATTTAAAATATCTGCAATAAAATTTTGTTTTTATAATAACAAAAAGAACCGTTGGAATAAACATGAGTGATTTTAAAGGAAGCTCTTACAGCCAGGCATGATGGCTCATGCCTGTAATCCTATCACCTTGGAAGGCCAAGGTGGGAAGATCACTGAGGCCAGGAGTTCTAGACCAGCCTGAGCAACATAGTAAGACCCTGTCTCTACAAAAGAATAAAAATTAAAAAAAAAAGGAAGCTCTTGTGGAAACTAATTTATATGTGTCAGGACACTGCTTATTTTGTTTTAACCTGAGACTTATCTATAGCTTGGGAAACAGGAATGTCAAAACTTTTTGCCTGTTTGCACAGAGGATAAAATTTTGTTGACACGGTTGTGAAAGTAATCAAGAGTTTCAAACAGATGAGCAGTTAAGATAAAAAGTATTTGCCCTGTATCTGAATTATATTGGTTGTTTTAGAAAATTTTAATATCTATGCATATGTGGACATGAAAATTGGGTTCAAAACAGTTTAATCCTTTATCAGTTGGTTAGCAAGTAGCCTATGAGGATATTAACACATTTCAATCCCCTCTTTTATAATTTTAGGCCCGATGAGAGAAAGGGAAAGTTAAGGATGCTGGAGCAGAACAATGGATTTCTCTTTCTCTTTCATGCAAGGGATCATGGGAAACACAATTCAGCAACCACCTCAACTCATTGACTCCGCCAACATCCGCCAGGAGGATGCCTTTGATAACAACAGTGACATTGCTGAAGATGGTGGCCAGATACCATATGAAGCTACCTTGCAGCAAGGATTTCAGTACCCACCTACAACAGAAGATCTTCCTCCACTCACAAATGGCTATCCACCACCAATCAGCATATATGAAACTCAAACCAAATACCAGTCATATAATCAGTATCCCAATGGGTCAGCCAATGGCTTTGGTGCAGTTAGAAACTTTAGCCCCACTGACTATTACCATTCAGAAATTCCAAACACAAGACCACATGAAATTCTGGAAAAACCTTCCCCTCCACAGCCACCACCTCCTCCTTCGGTACCACAAACTGTGATTCCAAAGAAGACTGGCTCACCTGAAATTAAACTAAAAATAACCAAAACTATCCAGAATGGCAGGGAATTGTTTGAGTCCTCCCTTTGTGGAGACCTTTTAAATGAAGTACAGGCAAGTGAGCACACAAAGTCAAAGCATGAAAGCAGGAAAGAAAAGAGGAAAAAAAGCAACAAGCATGACTCATCGAGATCTGAAGAGCGCAAGTCACACAAAATCCCCAAATTAGAACCAGAGGAACAAAATGTAAGTTGAAACATCTTTTTGAAAAATCTTGTAATCTTTCACATTTACTGGAAGTCCAGGAGATCTTTCTCAGTTTTTAATCTCCAAATATGAATGTTTCTGGTAACTTTTTTCTTCTAATCACTAGCAAGGTGCTTGGAATATTATAATAGGTGCTGAGTAAATGTTTGTTGAATAAATGAATGGACATCATTAGGGTGAAAAAATATTTTTAAAACATGTGACACTAAGAATCTTGCTTCTTACGTTTCTTTGTCCTGATAGCCTCGATTATTTTTATATGCTTATAATAAACTCCTGGTTTTTGAAGATGAAGAGGAAAGGCAAAGAGAAGATGGTTAATTATATTGTTTTTTCATTATTTTAGACCAACTTTTGTCAGTAGAACTTAGATTTAACATTCATTACTAATATGTTTGCTACCAATTAGCCTGAAATAATAGGAAAACTTGTTTTATTAAAATCAGAGTTAGTATTCATATGTATTGATTAAAATTTGAAGTAGAGTTGGTATAAAAGTCATCATCATCAGTAACTTAAGATGCATGCTGCTAAATTTTTTAATATCTAAGGTTTGTGTGTGAATTTGCTTAGCAATAATAGTAAACAGGTAACAAATCAATTCTAGCTTGAGTGAAGAGTTCATAATATGAATTGCAGATGTTTTCTAGACATTGATTTGGGAAGAAACTAATACATATTTATTTTTGTGACAGTTATCTGCTTTTATATGTGGCATGCCTGAATAAGTTAATTTGTTACCTTCTGTTTCAAGAAATATTGACTTCTTACCAACTCATCTTTTCCTTGGTAGCTGGGTTCTATTACTTCATACAACTCAAATGTGATCTTTTTCTGGAGTAAAGATTACAGTGGTTCTAGAATCTCACAAGTTCCAGTGTGACATTTCAACATGTTTTCTCATTTTTCTGTGGTTTACTCATTTAACAAATATTGATTGAATACTGTAATGTGCTATACACTTTTAAGAATTGAAGCAGTGATTAAGAGTAAAACACCTGCTCTCAGAATGCTTATATTCTAGTGTGGGGAGCCAGAAGATACGTATGTACTATACACATGTGTACATAAGTTCAGATAGTGTTAAATACTGTGAAGAAAATCAAACCAAGCAATGAGATAAAGAATAATCAGGGACATTTAGCTATATTCTGGTGTCTTAGTTCTGCATCCATAAAATGAAGGCTTTGGGAATAAATGATTTCTGAAAGGCCTTTTAGTTTCCTACGCCATTTATTAAATGCCTACCATAGAACCTAGCTCACATAGTATCTTATACTGTTTATTGAGTAAATGAATAAGTGGCAGGAGAGAAATTAACTTTCTAAACTATAGATACATTCACTGTAGTATTTCTTACCTAGACCCTCAGTAAAAAGATATGTGATGTACTGTGGTCCTTGGGAATCGCAAAAATGCATTAAACCTGAATTTGGTTTTAGCTTATTAGTTCCTGAGAACTGTCTTGCTGGCCTTTCTTGCTTTTGCTGTAGAGAATCTGGCACATAAGAGAATATCTAATTTTACTTATTAGGCTAGACTTCTTGCCTTTATTGAAAAAGTTAAAAATATATATCAAGGCCAGGGTGGGGTGGCTTACCCCTATAATCCCAGCAACATAGCTAGATCTTGTCTCTGCAAAAGATAAAAAAAATTAGCCAGGCATGGTGGCAAACACTTGTAGTCGTAACTGCTTGGGAGACTGAGGCAGGAAGATCACTTGAGCACAGGAGTTCGAGGTTATAGTGAGCTATGATCATACCACTGCACTCCAGCCTAGGTGACAGAAGAGACCCCCTGTCTCTTATTTAAAAAAAGAAAAAGAAAAAAATATATATATCTCCTGCGATTAGAAGCAGGATAAGTCTGTTTTTCATGTCTGCTTTCTGCTCAATTAGAATCTAGGGGAAAATCCATCACAGTGATGTTTCCAGTAGTCATTCTGCAATGAAATTCTAAAACCAGTTCTGTCTTTATTGCATATCTGCTATGCCTGGCTTTTCATATCACGTAAACCTTCAGTTACCTGTTATAGCCGAAGATTAAAATGTTTAGATGTAATTTAAGAGTTTTAGTTCATTTTCTTTTTTATTAAATCATGCTGAACAAAATTTAATATTTGATTATTTAGGATTTTATAATAGCTTGGGGTAAAGGAAAATACCAGTTTTGACCAAAGGTAGAGCTGTAGCAAGTGACACTGATTGCACTGAACGGTCAGGAAGACCATTGCCTGAAAGTTGAGTCTTGGAGGGAAATCCAGGTGTTTTCTTGTCCTCTCTCCCTGCCCTCTTCTTCCCCCTCTCTCCCCCCTTCCCTTCTCCCTTCCTTCAAAGAAGCAAAGTGAAGAGCTAAGTTCTTGTTAATTGAATTTTGATTAATTGAAATTTCATCACACATGGGGGCAGTTGTAAGCTTGAGAAATAGGTGCCATAACAGTTGTACGCCGTTCTGCCAAGAGAACTTCAAGGCTAGAGCTCCCAAGGCTCTTGCTTATTGTTAGTGTCATACCTTTTTTGCTAACCTGAGCAGGTGACTAAAGATGTACATCTGTTTTGTAACCTTACATGTTTCTAAATTAGATTTCCTTAACTAGAACAACATCTCCACTGTTTCCTTCAGACAATTGTTTTAAGTGTTACAATATTTGATACCTTTGTGCCTCCTGATTGTCCCTAGGGGTCCCAGCCCTTGGTGTTTCGTGGGGGACTGAGACCTCAAAGGGAAGCAGAAGAGGCTGCTGCCTCCACTGGACAGCTCCCCTCCCCAGATGCCTCAGGGAAGCTTAGTGAAGGCTGTATCCCTGGGGAAAAAGTCTGAAATAATTGTCCCCAAGCTGGTTTGCTTTTATACCAATTTTTTCTTTTCTTTTTGTTCCTTAAAAGCCCACTCATAGGTTCTTTTTTGAACAAACAAAATCCCATCTAAAATAATACAACTATAAGATTTCACCTACTATTTTTTTCTTAGTACTTGATCTGTAAGTGTTTCCTTCCAGTTCTGAGCTGTTTGGCCTTCTAAAGGGTTGTTATTTGGAACAACCTAAGTATATCTTCTCAACAATGAAAGTGTGTCCAAACATCTAGGCAGCAGGAGACCTGAGATCACTACTGAAATTGTATATTTTTAAAATCTGCTTTAGCTGTTTTTCCTCCCACCAAATTAGAAACATGTGGAAATGTTTCTGCATTTCTTCCTCTTTGGCAGGTGTAATGCTTCAGGCATGTGAGTGTGGGCCCTATTCAAACATTCGTTGGTCTTCCATCAGCACTTCAGTGGGCTTAGCCACTAAGGCAGAGCCTCATTAACTCTTAGCTTGCCGTTTCCCCTGCGAAAAGCCAAGTTAGGAGGTTTGGTTCTCTTGCCACAGAGTATTGGGCATTAAAATTCTTAGAAACTGTTCACTTGTGAAAATTCTTTCTGTATACATTTTTTATTTTTTAAGGTTACAAACTTAAGCAGTTACTCAGAAAGTAAAAAAAAAAAAAGTGCAGTTTATTGCTTTTAAAATTTTCTTTCCAACTTTAATGTTGACATTAGTTTTTTGGGTTTTTTTTTAGGGATATGATTTTAGTTAATGTTTTTGAAATTTATCTAGGTAATATCAAGGGTTTGAAATTCTGCCAGATTTGATGCTTATTATTAACCTGAATCTCTTAGTTGTTTGTTTGTTTGTTTTTCTTTTTGGAGGCTTGAGTCTCGCTCTGTCACGCAGGCTGGAGGGCAGTGGCATCATCGTAGCTCACAGCAGCCTCAGACTCCTGGGCTCAAGCGATCCTCCCGCCTCGGCCTCCTGAGTAGCTGGGACTATATGCACGTGCTGCCACACCCGCCTAATTTTTTCTATTTTTGGTAGAAACAGGGTCTTGCTCTTGCTCAGGCTGGTCTAGAACTCCTGGGCTTCAGAGAGTCTTCCCAGAGTGCCAGGAGGATTACAGGCGGTGAGCCACTGCATCCAGCCAAATCTCCTGGGTTTTAATAAAAGCACTAGAATAAATTCTACAAAGGAATATTTAGGATAATGTAAGTTATTTTTGCCACTCTCCTAACATAATTTTTTCCTGTTTTATTAATAGAAACTTACTGTGATTCTTTCTTGGAAAATAGGTTTTTCCATGTGGAATGCATTAAAAATGTAAAAACATGGTATATACCCATAAAATCATAAATTTATAATTAAGATGAATTGAACATTAAGGAAAGCTAACTTATTTTCTCTTTTTCTCTGATGCTTCTCTTCCTGACATAGCAACACTATTAGTACCAACAAAAGGGTGCCTACTGTTCCTACTTAATTTTAATGTTTTAAACTTGTCTCTGTCCTTTGAACAGAAGGAAAATGGATTTTATACCTAGAACTATTTTATCTGTTGGCATTTTCTGAGTCCTTCTTTTTTTAATTAATTAATTTTTATTTATTTATTTATTTTGAGACAGAGTCTCACTCTGTTGCCCAGGCTAGAGCGCAGTGGCCTCATCGTGGCTCACTGCAACCTCGAACTCCCGGGACCTAGTGATCCTCCTCTCCTGCCTCAGTCTTGTGAGTAGCTGGGACTATAGGCACATGCTACCACACCCAGCTAACTTTTCTATTTCTTATAGAGATGAGGTCTCCCCATTGCCATGGCTGGTCTCCAATTCCTGGCCTCAAACAGTCCTCCAAGGCCGTGCGCGGTGGCTCACGAGGCCTGTAATCCCAGCACTCTGGGAGGCCGAGGCCGGCAGATTGCTCAAGATCAGGAGTTCGAAACCAACCTGAGTGAGACCCTCTCTCTACTAAAAATAGAAATTAATTGACCAACTAAAAAGATATATATAGAAAAAATTAGCCGAGCATGGTGGCACACACCTGTAGTCCCAGCTACTCGGGAGGCTGAGGCAGCAGGATCACTTGAGCCCAGGAGTCTGAGGTTGCTGTGAGCTAGGCTGACGCCACGGCACTCACTCTAGCCTGGGCAACAAAGCGAGACTCTGTCTCACAAAAAACAATCCTCCCACCTTGGCCTCCCAGAGTGATAGGATTACAGCCGTGAGCCACTGCGTTCACCCTTATTTTTCTTGATCCTAAGCATTTGACTTCCATTGACCATTTCTTCTTAAAAACTGCTCCCCTTTTTAATAGGTGTTTGTGACACCATGATGTCTCTTGGGTTTCTTCTTTCTTTTGAGCTCGTCATAAATCTCCAAATGCCTAAATCTGTTTTGCTCATGCAGTAGCACGTTTTATAAGGTATGTTCCCTCTCTATCATTGCAGCATCCTTATGTGACTTCATTTTCCCTCTCTTATTTATATAGTCTTGAAAGCTTAGAATAAATCATCTTGGGCTTCTTTCTTTTCCTTGCCACTTCTTGCCTTTTAAAATGTGTGAGAAATTTCAATTTTTTAAAAGTGATTTTGACAGTGTTTTAAACCAGCCTGAAGGAAATGCCAACAATATGGAACAAACCAAAAAAATCACAAAAAGATAAAGACATTTGAATAATAAGAAGGTTTGGAAGGAAATCCTATCTTTAATCCAGAAAGGGAAAAATGCAAACGGGTTTCAGATCAGACCTTACAATAGTAGGCTGCCGTTGCATGGTAAAGATTAGTCACTCCTCATCCGTCTGCCCTCAAATGAGAGTTACCGGGATCCCTTATGCCGAAACATCGTGAAGACTGAGTGTGTGGTAGAGGATGTCTCGCTTCCTGGGTTACACGTGTGCTCCTCAAGTTGCCTGTCTTCCTGCTGTAGGTTGATTGGAAAGAGAAGCTAAAGTGAAGACTTAAGCCGTATCTGTAGACTGCAATGAAGCCTCTGAATACAACTATGCAAGTGCGGACAGTATTTCTAAAGTGCGTCATTGTTACATTAGTGATCAGAAAACAATTCCTTTCGTTTGAACATAGATTTTTCTTTCATTGCTCAATGAGTAAGTCCTACTAGATGTTAGATGTTCATGGTACCACCACGGTGAAGCATCTGACAGAGCTAATTTTATGCCTGTCAGCAGGTTGCCACTTCCTCCTTTCACCTGGATAATTGCAGTGACCTCCTAAGTAAACATTCTGCTTCTCTTGTTGCTTCCTTCCAAAATATTCCCCACATAATAGCCAACATGATCTTTTTAAAACGTAAGTTGATATATGTTACTCCTCTTTATAAACCTCTTCAGTGGCTTTTCATCACGCATCAGATAAAATCCAAACTCTTGGATACAAATACAAGGCCCTCTTGCCTGGCCGGTTCTCCACTCTCTTCTGACTTCAGTCAGTTAAGTCAGTAGTCATGACCTTGAAGTTTCTACCTTTTTAACCTCAGGTACCTCAAGAGCTGCTCCTTCCTGGAATGTTCTTTGCCCCCACATTTTACTACACCAATTCCTCTTCCTTTGATTCTCAGATCTTAGTTTACTTTTTTAGAGAAGCCTTTTCTGACCTTTATATCTAAAAATATAAACGTACCCCCATACCCACACACACCATTATTTCTCTTCCTAGCACTTACTTTTTAAGTGGATGTTTGTGTTTCTGTTTGTTTAATGTCTGCCCTTCCTACCTAGCTAAACTCTTTGAGGTCAGGGATCACATCTTGTTGTTTCACCATTATATATCCAGCATTTAGAACTGTGCCTGGAAATGCTAGTCACTGTTGAATGAATATTTGATGGTTGGGGTTGGAATTTTAGTCTGGCTTACATAACAGGCCATTTTTCTAACATTTAAAGACCTTTTTATATTTTCTTTTTGGGTAACAAAAGAAAATGGGGGTATTTGGGGTTTTTTTAGAGACAGGGTCTCACTCTGTCACAAGGCTGGAGTGCAGTGGCTTGATCATAGCTCACTGCAGCTCAAAATTCCTGGGCTCAAGATCCTCCTGCCTCAGCCTCCCGAGTACCTGGGGACTCCAGGGGCCTGCCACCATGCCCACACCCGGCTATTTTTTTAATACTTTATTTAACAAAATTTTGTTTTTATAATAGAATCTTTAGATGTCTTGAAATAATTGAATGAGAATTTTAAGTAGCTTTTAGAATTAACCATATGCTCTTAGTTGGAATTAAGACCCAATTTAATGGATCTCTCTTTTTTAAAAAAAAAAATCTCTTTTTTAAACTATCTAAATCATGGGTCCTCAAACTTTTTAAACAGGGGGCCAGTTCACTGACCATCAGAGCATTGGAGAGTGCGGCGCACATTCCACACATGTGCACTGTAGGCCTGGGACGAGTCGGCTGCTAAGCAGGACAGGCAGTGGTGGCAAAAACAGCCGGCGGGCTGGATAAATGTCCTCGGCGGGCCGTAGTTTGAGGACCCCTGATCTAAATTAAATTCTATTCTCTGACAAGTGAGAAATTTAAAAAATCTTTTGTTTTTAATTTTTTAAAAAAACTTTATTTATACCACCTTGCAAGACATAGTCTTGCCTATAGTGAATTGATTATTATTTGGTATCGTCATTTGGAGTTTTAAGCCTTTCCTGGAATATTGGTAGATACTGAAATTTTGAACCTTACCTCTTCAGTAAAGAATATGGCATTTTAAGGAAGAACAGAAAAAATGTCTGATGGATCATTGAAAGGTAGTTCAAAAAACTAGGCACATCACAAAAGATGATTAACCTTTACCTACAGGTGTTCCTCTGAAGCTAAATATAAAGAAATGGTGGATTTTTTCCTTATGACAATATCATGGCAAAATTTGCCTAGGAAGTACTGTTTATGGGATGACTCTTCTAAGTTTGTAGTACATGATATCAAAACAAAACCTAAAATTGTCTTATCAGTGTTTAAAAAGAAAAGGGATATTTTGGTTTTCTTATAAAAATCTTTTAAATTGTAGAAGGAGATTGCTTTTTACAGAAAATACAGATGCTAAAAAGGATCGAGATCATCCTTCATTGTATTCCTGCTCTCTTTCCCAGAGATAATTACTGTTATCAGTTTGATTTCCATTATACCAAATATTTTCAAGGCATATATAAACTATTTTAAAATAAAAAGTTAGAAGATGTTGAAGACATATAGACTACTGATATGAAATAATACTGTAGGGACCATTCCTCTGCTTAGATTTTCTCATTTTGTGTATTTCTGTAGGATTAGTTTCTAAAATGCTAGATTGAAGAGTATACATATTTTGAATTTTGATGGGTACTTCTGAATTGCCTCCCCAAAGGGTTGTAGAAATTAGTTTTTTAAATAACATACTTGTGAGGTTTATGTTTTAAAAAGTAATGTATTATTTATTGTAGACAATTTGACAAATATAGAAAGGCACCAAAAAATTTTTATTTATTTCATCACCTAGTGGTAACCTTATATCCTATAAGTAGTCTTTTTTTCTGCGCACATAAGAAAAATTATTTTTCCAAGACTGGAATTATACTATTCAAACTGCTTTGCAATTTGCTGTCAAATAACAGTATAAGTAATGTTATTTAAAAACATGTACATTATTCTATTTGTTTACACTATAATTTATTTAATTAATTGTACATTTTTGGGCACATAGTTTCTGCTACTTTGCTGCTATAAGTAGTACTGATATGCATATCATCGTATGTATATACATTTTTCAAATCCTCAATGCTTTTTCAGTATACATTCTTAGAAGTGGATTTGCTGGGTTAGAGTCTGAAAATTTAAGGCTTTTCATACATATTGCCAAATTGCTCTCCAGAAAAGTTCCAAGTCGCATCTTACTAGTAATATCACAATGCCCATTTTCTCTATAATCTGATAGGTTAAAAAAAAATGCCAGTTTAATTAGAAATTAAGTTTTAAAATTAATAAAGTAAGAAATTGGCCGGGTGCAGTGGCTCAAGCCTGTAATCCTAGCTCTCTGGGAGGCCGAGGTGGGCGGATCATTTGAGCTCAGGAGTTCGAGACCAGCCTGAGCAAGAGCGAGACCCCATCTCTACTATAAATAGAAAGAAATTAAATGGCCAACTAAAATATATATAGAAAAAATTAGCCGGGCATGGTGGCACATGCCTGTAGTCCCAGCTACTTAGGAGGCTGAGGCAGCAGGATTGCTTGAGCCCAGGAGTTTGAGGTTGCTGTGAGCTAGGCTGACGCCACGGCACTCACTCTAGCCTGGGCAATAAAGTGAAACTCTGTCTCAAAAA
>VSMD01055236.1:0-59392 GCA_008750895.1 Mirza zaza
TGTTTATTTGTATCCTTTAAAATATCCTTTGTAGGCCGGGCGTGGTAGCTCACGCCTGTAATCCTAGCTCTCTGGGAGGCCGAGGTGGGCGGATCATTTGAGCTCAGGAATTCGAGACCAGCCTGAGCAAGAGCGAGACCCCATCTCTACTATAAATAGAAAGAAATTAATTGGCCAACTAATATATATATAGAAAAAATTAGCCGGGCATGGTGGCACATGCCTGTAGTCCCAGCTACTTGGGAGGCTGAGGCAGCAGGATTGCTTGAGCCCAGGAGTTTGAGGTTGCTGTGAGCTAGGCTGACGCCATGGCACTCACTCTAGCCTGGGCAACAAAGTGAGACTCTGTCTCAAAATAAAATAAAATAAAATAAAATATCCTTTGTAATAAACCAGTAAACATAAGTGTTTCTCTGAGTTCTGTGAGCCACTCTAGCAAATTAATCAAACCCAAAAGAAGCGGTCATGGGAACCCCAACTTGAAGCCAGGCAGTTGGAAATTCCAGAGGGCTAGACTTGCAACTAGTGGGAAGAGACGGAAGGTCTGAGGGACTGAGCCCTCAACCTGTGGTATCTGATGTTATCTCCAGGTAGATACTGTTGGAATTGTAGTGGAGGACACCCAGCTAGTGTCCGATGAAAAAATGACTGCTTACTTGGTGTGTGGGGAGAAACCCCCATACATTTCATCACAGCAGTCTTCTGTGTTGATTGTTGTTGAGTGAGAGCATAAGAAAAACAGTTTGTGTTTTTTCCACTCATACAACAGTTAAATGATATCTTTATTATGTTGCTAATTTTTAAATTTGGATTATATTTCAAAATGTATTTTAAAAAAGTATTTAGATGGTGATTTGTGTTTTATTCAAAAATATACTATTAGTTAATAATAAAAATTAGGTACAAAAATAAGTTTTGCACATACTACACTAGAGGCCTTCAAGGCCAATGTTTACTAATTATGGCAGTGACTCAAACACATTTATCTAAATTCAATACTACATTACAAAATAAATCTTCTTAAAAGAAATATATTTATTCCCAAGATGATGCCAATAATGTACACTTTTCACAGCTTATCTTTATGGAAGAAATATGTAGTTTATGAGCTATGAAATGGAAGAGTATATCTCATTACTTTATAAATTCCAAATATATATACATATATATGTATATATGACAATAACACTAATAAATTAATTCTCAAAGATAACAGATCATGTTTTCCTTAAAACTCTCTTCTCCGTCAGCTTCAATGTTGCCCCAAAGTGGTTCTTATCTGATCCCCTTCTTCTTATCACCTACTCTATCTATTCGCCAAGACTGTCAATGGTTCTTTTCTCTCCTTTTTCCAAGCTTCAACTACTAGATTCTGTACTGACAGCCTACACTTCCCAAAAACATCATCTCCAGCTGAACATCCAACCACAAAGGACCTAAAAAAAAAAATACCCTACATGCTCAAAACTAATTCATTTCTTGGCCGGGCTCAGTGGCTCACGCCTGTAATTCTAGCACTCTGGGAGGCCGAGGCGGGCAGATCGATTGAGGTCAGGAGTTCAAAACCAACATGAGCAAGATCGAGACCTGCCTCTGCTAAAAATAGAAAGAAATTAATTGGCCAACTAAAAATATATAGAAAAAATTAGCCGGGCATGGTGGCACATGCCTGTAGTCCCAGCTACTCGTGAGGCTGAGGCAGAAGGATCGCTTGAGCCCAGGAGTTTGAGGTTGCTGTGAGCCAGGCTGACGCCACGGCACTCTAGCCGGGGAAAGCAGAGTGAGACTCTGTCTCAAAAAAACAACAAAAAAAATTACATCATTTCTTCTCTAAATAGCTCCTCTCATAACTTTCCCCAATCTATTTCTACAGCTTTATCACCAGCAATAACTCTCTCACACATACAGAGGAGCACATACATGTATATCCTGCACCCAAATCAAAATAAGTCACACAGAAGTCCCCATAAATGCCTGATTAATTTCTGTCTCTCATAGTAGTTCACAGGGTTCCCCAGAGTGAACAGTAGTCAATAAATATCCATTATAAATGAATGAATAGAATGAGCTTAATCCTCTCCCATTCCTACATAACCACATCCTAGCTTCCTTCAGAATTCATTTCAAAAAAGCTTTTTTCATGAAGCAATCCCACCAGTAAGAAGTAACTGCCTCTTCCTCTAAATTCTCATGGCCCCATATCTTCTGTCACACTCAGCACCTTCTACTCAACATTCCTGAATTTCTTATCTTTACCATCAGACTTTATGTTTTTTAAGGATACAGTAACTGTCTGAGTATTATAATCTAAATCGATAGAGAGTGCCTTCTCTAATGGTTGCTTAGTCTCTTAATTTGCCTACCAAAATTTAAACTCTTTTTTTTTTTTTTTTTTTTGAGACAGAGTCTCACTTCATTGCCCAGGCTAGAGTGAGTGCCGTGGCATCAGCCTAGCTCACAGCAACCTCTCAAACTCCTGGGCTCAAGCAATCCTGCTGCCTCAGCCTCCCAAGTAGCTAGGACTACAGGCATGCGCCACCATGCCCGGCTAATTTTTTCTATATATATATTAGTTGGCCAATTAATTTCTTTCTATTTATAGTAGAGATGGGGTCTCGCTCTTGCTCAGGCTGGTCTCGAACTCCTGAGCTCAAATGATCCGCCCACCTCGGCCTCCCAGAGAGCTAGGATTACAGGCTTGAGCCACCGCGCCCGGCCAAAATTTAAACTCTTTGAAGGCAAAGATTCATATTTGTTTATTTTCCCCTTAACTTTCACTACCATACTCATTATATATACTATTTAGCGAATTTATCCATTCTGTGTGTCAAAAGTTGTGAAGGTAATTCAAAACAAGTGTCAAAACATTTTAGAATACCCTTACAGCTTCCTAAAGCAATAAATTTTAACCATCATTTTGGGTATATAATTTTTAGTCTGCTGTTTATCAATTATATGATATTTACTCCAAGGAGGTATTAACTCTTATGAGCCTAAAAAACTAACCTTTTTATTAAATTAGCATGGTACCTTACACACAGTAGACACACAAAAGGTTACTGAATGAATGAATAATTCGATCAACAAATTAAGGCGAAAACTCTATTCCTAGCCAATGGGACACAGAACTTCAAACACCAAAAAGGAGAGACCTAAATAAAAATTTTAAATATTTTCAATTTCACAAACACTGGAAGATGAACAGAAGTGACTCAATCCCAAAGTCTCTTACATAGACAAAGGACAGACAAAATACAATTATACAGTGCATTACCAACATCTTGTGGGTGAAATCTACAAACTGGGATTTAACACCTCCTGCCAGGCATGCTGTCCAGCATACTCTGGACAGCTGGTGCTGTGGCCCACACCTGTAATCTAGCACTCTGAGAGACCAAGGAGGGAGAATGGCTTGAGCTCAGCAGTTCAAGACCAGCCTGAGCAATATCTAGACTGTCTATACTAAAAATAGAAAAAATTAGTCAGGCGTGACAGCACGTGCCTGTAGTCCTAGCTACTCAGAAGGCTGAGGTAGGAGGATCACTTGAGTCCAGGAGTTTGAGGCTGGAGTGAGCTATCATAACACCACTGTACTCTAGCCAGGGCATCAGAGTGACACCGTGTCAAAAAAAAGAAGACCCAGTTCTGTGCTATCTATACAAAATTACTTTAAATAAAGTGGTATAGGTAAGTTAAAAGTAAAAACAGTAAAAAGTAAAATGCAGCTCTATTCATAATCCCCCAAAACTGGGAATAAACAAATCTTCAAGGGTGGGCAGACAAAACCATGGCACATCTATATGGAATATTATTTAGCAATAAAAAAAATTATTGGTACACAAAAGATAGATGAATTTCTAAGGCTTAATGCTGAGTAAAAATGACCAATTTCAAACTGTTACATACTATATAATTCCATTTATATGGCATTGTGGAAAAGCCAAAACTAGAGCAATTAGAACAGATCAACAGTTGCCAGCAGTTAGGGGTGAGGGTAAGGTAGGGCAGCAAGAGGGAGCCTTTTGGGATAAGGGAACCCATAAAACTCTGGTTGTGGTGGTAGTTATATGAATCTACACATCTGTTAAAACTCATAGAACTGTAGACCAAAAAAGTCAATTTTACTTTGGTAATTTCTTAACATAAAGTAAAATAAAAATTCAGTAGACTGAAATTTTAAGACTCCATGGACTCTTAACAAACTATGAGTCTGTGAATAAGAAAAAGACAGGAGGGAAAAAAGAACACAAGGGAGAATGCTAAATCCTACTGGCATAAAAGCCACTACTCACAAGAACCTTCATATATACAAAGCAAACCCAATCTTCAGAAATTCCTTCCCAGAAAGGTTTTCTTAGCGAAAACCGGACATTCAGATCCAAAATGTATATGTTTGAAAATGCCTGTGAATGGCTCTTCTCATCTGTTACTATATTTTATACCTTCAAGAAGTTGCCAATTTCTCCTGGCTGAGTGCCACTTTCCCTGCTCAGGGTTATTCAATTTGCAAGCATCACTTTATTTGTACCTTATATTCTCACTTACTGATGGGATCTTTGGCAGTCACAATAACGATACTGCACAAGCAGTCGCCTTTGCAGGGTGCCAGAAAGATCAGTGCTCCTCACCCGGAACTAAGGTCCCTGTGGGACATTGCTCACCGTCTCGACTAGTTCCAGACGTGAAGACGCTGGGCAGGGAGGTTTTCACTCAGAAAGCCTGCCTCACCGCCAAAGCCTCCCAGAGCCGGAGGACGCTGGAAGCCGGGCTCTGGGGCATTTCTCCCTCCTCTGACCTGCCCTGGCTCCTCGGGAGCAGCTGGACGTTTTGAGGAGTGTCCCCGTCTGGGGACGTGGGCTGGAGAGGGCTCTGCCCAGTGAGCTTGGACAAGTCCCTTCCTCTCCCCGAGGGAATCTGGTAAGGTCGTCCTAAAGGAGCGTCCCACCGCCCCCTTAGAGTTCAAAACTTTCTGAGCCCCCGGCGCCAACAGGGAACCACACTGGCCCCTCACACACCCCACCCCACCCCAGCCTTCCTCGCTCCACTCCCCCCAGACGCGCGGGAACTAACACACCCGCCCGCGGGCACAGCCCGAAGGCCAGAGGAAACCAGAAAACACCAAATCCCAGTCTCTGCACCCTCCACCCCAAGCAGGCCTCCGGCCGCAATCCGGCTCGGCCCGCCCCTCCCTGCGGTCACGGCCCGCCGGTCCGGTTTCCACTCAGGGGAAGTGGAGAGCGCGCGGACGAGGGCCGGGCGAGGGGCCCGGACGGGGGCGCCCACCTTGAGCTGGGACTTGGAGACCTTGCCGCTGTGGTCCAGGTCGAGCGCAGTGAAAGCGTGCCAGATGGCCTTGAGCAGCTCGTCCTTCAAGCCCCCCATAGCCGTGGCCCTGCTGCCCCGACTGCCCGTCGGCCCCTCCTGCCCCAGCGGCCCCTCAGCGCCTCTGCCGCCCCTCAGCCTGCGCCGCCACCGCCTGCAGCGCGGTCACCTGACCTCGGCAGGCCCCGCCCCTCCATGCCCCGCCCCCCAGGCGCCTGCCTAGAGCCGCGCGCTCTCAAGCTGGGGCGCGAGTCTACAGGTGTGTTCGCTCCTGCTGGTGGCAACGCGTAGACTTCTGTCCTGGGAAGGACAGTAGACACCATTCCGAATCCCCTTAATGTTTCCCAGACCAATTCAGGCCATTTTTGGTGCTCTTGTACATCCCAAACCAATGCCCCCCCATCCCGAGAAAAAACACTAGAGACGGGCTGAGCAGCCTGCTTGGCTCCAGCTGGCGTCCCGCAGTGAAAAAGGGAGTCCTGGTCCTGCACTGGGGACGGGTTCACTGTCTGAGGAGGCCGAACAAGACCCGAAAGAGTCTCCTTAGCGGGGCTCAAATGTTAGGGCAGTCCTAAGTGGGGAAAATGTGGGGTTGGGGGAGGCGGGGAGGACCTCTGAGGGAAATTGGTGAGTTCATTTTGCGAACGTTTATTGACATCTGCTCTGTAGTGGGCTCTGGCGGCACAAAGACGAGGTTGAGGTGAGTTAGAAATCAGAGGGTCTCAGGATGAGATGGCTCTTAAAAATAAAGAGAGAAAGAAAGGAAAGAAGGAAGGAAGGAAAGAAAGGAAAGAGGAAGGAAGGAAGGAAGGAAGGAGGGAGGGAGGGAGGGAGGGAAGGAAGGAAGGAAGGAAGGAAGGAAGGAAGGAAGGAAGGAAGGAAGGAAGGAGAAAGAAAGAAAGAAAAGAAAGAAAGAAAAAGAAAGAAAGAAAGAAAGAAAGAAAGAAAGAAAGAAAGAAAGAAAGAAAGAAAGAAAGAGAAATCAGAGGGTCCGACAACCTTTTTGTTCTAACCCCAGCTCTTGAGGGTCAGTTCACATCTTATGAAGGATTTGAACCAGGGAATGCCTCTGTTCTTGGTGTTTCTGTCCTTGTATAAGAAGAGATAAGGGAGGACAAGAAGTCAGCAAATCACTCCACTATCTAATCAGAGTGGGTGGGCCAGGCCAGGTGCAGTGGCTCATGCCTATAATCCCAGCACTTTGCAAAACCAAGGCAAGAGTATGACTTGAGGCCAGCAATTGGAGACCAGCCTGGGCAACATGGCAAGACCCCATCTCTACAAAAAACATTTTTTTAAATTAGCTGGTTGTGGTGCCAGGAGCCTGTAGTCCTAGCTACTGGAGAGGCTGAGGCAGGAGGATCACTTGAACTCAGGAGTTTGAGGCTGCGGTGAGCTCTGATGGGGCCACTGCTCTCTAGGCTTAGCGACAGAGTGAGACTCTGTCTCAAAAAAAAAAGGGTAGGCCATTTATTTAATAAAAGAACTTATGCAAACCTAGAAGAGTGTCTCCCTGATCGTATCTGTTCAATTAATGTCTCTTCACAATGGTCATTGAGCTCTTTGGGCTCAAATTTTACATGTATAAAATGAGCGTGGCTGCACCAGATGTTCTGGAAGAGTTCTAGCATCCTAGGATAATGAATATTGCTGGCTAATTCCAGTCTTATTAAGTCACCAAGCATCTCCTCTCCAATCTCCAAGGAGTCACAGTGCATCTCCTCTCCAATCCTAGGCTAAATCTGGACAGTACGGAAAGAAGAATAAATACCAAGAGTTTGCAAAATGAGGTGGTTCTCAAAGTTTGGTTTTGTTTCCTTTATGTTCCTTAATGCATACATATATGCCTTAAGAAAAAAGGAAAAAATCTTCATAAGAAAGGGATATTTGGAAAGAGTAGGAAAAGAAGGAGCTGCTTCAATGACTTTGTTCCAATGAGGTCAAAAGGAGACCTGATGGGGCAGAGGAAAGGATAGCCCCATTGAAGGGAAGGAACAGAAGCAAAGGGAATGTCAGCCCTTCACTGTGGCAGCCCTGAGAGTTCCGCTTCATTTCATCACCATTTGTCAGGACTTATCTTGCCCTACTAAAGTCTATTTCTACCATTTATCTTCCCCAATTCCAGCCCGAGTCTACCAGTCAGCAAAAACGCACAGTTTAACCTCTAATTTCTTCACACCAACTCAGCTTCCCCTGCATAGTGACAAAAAAGAAACTCTCCTAATTCTCAAGGTTCAGCTTAACCACTAGATGACACTCCTTCTCTCTCAGTATCTGAAAGCACCAAACATATTTCAAAGCCTTTTTTGATCACATGACGAGGATGTTCTAGACTTCCAAATTCCTCCTTTTCCATAATCCCCATTCTCACAATCCAAACAAATGTTAAAGCAGCATGATGTCATGGAAAGAGCTGTGCTTTGGAATCTAACATATTATATTAGTTATCAATTGCTGTGCAACCAATTAACCCAAAATTTGGCAGCTTAAAACAATATTAAATATTATCTCATATTTTCTGTGAGTAATTTAGAATCGACTTAGCTTTATAGTTTTGGCTTGAGGTCTGTTGGGAGGTTGCAGTCAAAATATGGGGCTGTAGTCATCTGAAGGCAAGGCTGGTGCTGGAGAATCTATTTTCAAGGTGGATCATTCACAGGGCCTGGGTGCTCACAGAAGACTTCAGTTCCTCCTATTGTGGGCCTGCCCTCAGGCTGCTTGAATGTCCTTACAACACAGCAGCTGGCCTTCAAGTGATTCAAGAAAGAGAAAGGTGGAAGCTGAAAAATCTTTTATGATCCAGCCTCAAAAGTCATTCATAGCCAGGTACAGTGGCTCACACCTGTAATCCCAGCACTTTGGGAGGCCCAGGCTGAGGACGATCACATGAGACCAGGAGTTCGAGACCAGCCTAGGCAACAAAGTGAGACCCTCGTCTCTACAAAAGAATTTAAAAGTTAGCCAGTCATGGTGGTGTGTGCCTTGTAGGACTCTACCTACTCAGGAAGCTGAGGCAGGAGGATATTTGAGCCCAAGAGTTCAAGGTTATAGTGAGCTATGGTAGTACTACTGCATTCCAGCCAGACAACGAAGAAAGACCCTGTCTCTAAAAAAAAAAAAAAAAAACCACCACCATTGGTGATTGCTCAGGTCAAATGTTTAATGTGGCAGGAAAACTACAAAAGATCATGAGCATGAATATCAAAAGGGAAGAATCACTGGGGATCATCTTGGTAGTTGGCTACCACACAGATGTGAGGCAGAATCCAGGTTTCCCCATTTATTCACCTATAAGTAAATATGAGGCTTCATTTCCTCATACGTAAAAGGGGGATGCTAAATATTTATCTTGCAAATCTGACATGAGGTTTAACTGAGAGGCTAGTATATGTGAAATATAGTATCATGGTATCTGACAACTGCTGATGTTTGGCTCATGTGGTGGTTTTGTACTTGTCAGGTTTAGCTAAACTGGAATTTGGTTCCCCAAATGTCCCTTCCCAGTATAGAATTCCAGGATAGAATTGGCCACAATAGAAATTTGTGTAAGATTTGGAAGGAGCAAGTGAGGCCGCAGCCCTCGTGCTCTGAATGTTGATGTGTGGTACCGGATGCCACTGCAGATCATGTAGCTGTACTGGTCCAATAACACGCTTTGTTGGTGCAGAGCACCAGCTGGCCCACAGCTCCTCCAGCTCCCACCAGGTTTCCTATTTCAGCTTCTCTAAGCCCTGGGATAAGGCACATGTGTAGTTCCATGGTAAGGGCATTTGCTTATGCTACAGATCACATGCTCATCCATGTGAGAGATGGCCGTGAGTTCCATCTTGTACCTGAGGGTTCCAGTTAGCTCTGTGGAGTCTAGTGTGTCCTCACTGTCCCCCAATTCAGTCCATCTTTTCTTCCTGGCTGCTAGCCCTGATGGCCTGCCAACTTCAGGCCCATTACTGGATGCAGAAGCAACAGCCCTCCACAGACTTCCTCACCAGCTTTCCTTTGTGATCCCTGGTTAGTGACTTTTTCTCATCAATCAGCCATCTCCTTTCAGAACTTTTTCCCTAGCTTCTCTTGCAATTGTGTTGTATCTAATTCCTGTAATAAACCTTGTATTCCATTATGGTGCTCCTTCTCTGATCAGCCCCTGATACTGAAATTGGTAAAGTTAAAAAAAAAAAAAAAAAACCATGTGCCATTGGCTTTGGACAGAGGTGGGTACTCAGGTGAAGCCTTGAAAGACAGTAAGGGAATTGTTATTGAAAGTTGGTGTTATTAGTTGAATTTTGTTCCCAAAAAATTCACATGTTGAAGTCCTAACCCCTAGTACCTCAGAACGTGGTCTTATTTGGAAATAGAGTCTTTACAGAGGTAATGTAGTTATTATACAATGAGCTCATTAGGATGGGCCCTAATCCAATATGACTGGCGTCCTTATAAAATGGAAAAATTTGGACACAAACCCGCATACACACAGGAAGAATGCCATGTGAACATGAAGGCAGAGATCAGGATGATGGGTCTAAAATCCAAGAAATGCCAAGGATTACCAGCAAACCACCAGAATCTAGGAGAGAGGCATGGGACAGATTCCTTGTCACATCCCTTAGACAGAACCAAACCTGCCAACACCTTGACCTTGGACCTCTAGCCTTCAGAACTGTAAGACAATAAATTTCTGTTGTTTAAGCCACTCAGCTTGTGGTACCTTGTTACAGCAGTCCTAGCAAAGTAATACAGTTGGATAAAAGGTGACCCTGTTATAATAGTGACAGAAAGTTTGGCAACACTGTTATCTGAGGTAATGTAAAAAAAAATAGAAAGTGTAGCAGGTATAGTGGCATGCACCTGTAGTCCCAGCCACTCAGGAGGCTAAGGTGAGAAGATCACTTGATCCCAGGAGTTCAAGGCCAGTCTGGGCAACATAGTAAGTCCCAATTTCAAAAAGAAAAAAGAAAACAAAGGGTATGTAATGAAAAATAGAAAGGTCACTTATTAATCTTGTGGATTTGGCTAAGAAGATTTCCAGTCAGAATGTTGAAATTGCCAACTAAGAAGAGAGTTGAACTAAAGAAGGCATTGTTTAATTTTCATGTAATATTTAGAGGGACTATAAAAAAGCCAAGATTTACTAGATTCAAAAGTAAACCTATTTCTAATCTATAGTCTCTCCCAGCAAAAGATGCTCACAGCAGGAGATGGCCAAATAGCCAAGACAAATCCAGTACACTTCAAGTAAAGTATGGCCTCTGAGTACAAGTAACCTCAGGATTTTGTTTTGTTTTTGAGACAGAGTCTCACTCTGTTGCCTAGGCGATAGTGCCATGGCGTCAGCCTAGCTCACAGCAACCTTGAACTCCTGGGCTCAAGTGATCCTCCTGCCTCAGCCTCCCAAAGTAGCTGGGGCTACAGGCATGCACCACCACACCCAGCTAATTTTTTCTATTTTTAGTAAAGATGAGTCTCACTCTTGCTCAGGCTGATCTCAAACTCCTGAACTCAAGCTATCCTCCCGCCTCAGCCTCCCAGAGTGTTAGGATTACAGGCGTGAGCCACCACTCCTGGCCAATCTCGCAATTTTTTTCATCTCAAGAAACAGTTGTAAAATTGAAGGGTATGCTTGATGTACACTCCCAATTAGACAAAAGGTCTTCAGAAATTTTAAGAGCACTATCTCAAGAGTATCTTGAGTCTAAGTCCCAGAAAGAAAGAGGACTGTCTTTTTTTTTTTTTTTTTTTTTTTTTTGAGACAGAGTCTCACTTTATTGCCCAGGCTAGAGTGAGTGCCGTGGCATCAGCCTAGCTCACAGCAACCTCAAACTCCTGGGCTCAAGCAATCCTGCTGCCTCAGCCTCCCAAGTAGCTGGGACTACAGGCATGTGCCACCATGCCCAGCTAATTTTTTTCTATATATATTAGTTGGCCAATTAATTTCTTTCTATTTATAGTAGAGATGGGGTCTCGCTCTTGCTCAGGCTGGTCTCGAACTCCTGAGCTCAAACGATCCGCCCACCTCGGCCTCCCAGAGAGCTAGGATTACAGGCGTGAGCCACCGCGCCCGGCCTGAAAGAGGACTGTCTTTAAAAGATTTTAGGATGTGGCTTTTGACTAATAGCATGAACCTCAATACTATTAATAGAAAACCCATGTTTTTAAGAGAATTGTATTGATAGAACACCATCAACTTGGACTGAAAAGAACAGAAATGGCTCAAAATGAAAAGAGGGCCAAAGGTGGTGGCTCATGCCTGTAATCCCAGCACTTTAGGAGGCCAAGGCAGGAGGATCTCTCTCTCTCTCTCTTTTTTTTTTTTTTTTTTTTGAGAAGGAAAGAGGAGTTTATTAATCTGCTTGCAAGTGAGGAGGTTAGCAGACTCCCATCTCAAAGTACCAACGTCCTGCCTCTGAGCAGAAGTACAGAGTTTTTAAAGGTTCTAATTAATCCCATAATCCCTTTTTTGGCTAAGACAATCTTGTGACTTCCACCCAGACTCATCCCATCTTCAGCTAGGAGGATCTCTTAAGTCCAGGAGTTCCAGACCAGCCTGGGCAACATAGTGAGACTCTGTCTCTAAAAAAAATTGTTTTTTTTTTGTTTTTTTTTTTTTTGAGACAGAGTCTCGCTTTGTTGCCCAGGCTAGAGTGAGTGCCATGGCGTCAGTCTAGCTCACAGCAACCTCAAACTCCTGGGCTCAAGCAATCCTACTGCCTCAGCCTCCCGAGTAGCTGGGACTACAGGCATGTGCCATCATGCCTGGCTGATTTTTTCTATGTATATTAGTTGGCCAATTAATTTCTTTCTATTTATAGTAGAGACGGGGTCTCACTCTTGCTCAGGCTGGTTTCGAACTCCTGAGCTCGAGCAATCCGCCTGCCTCGGCCTCCCAGAGTGCTAGGATTACAGGCGTGAGCCACCACGCCCGGCCAAAAAATTTTTTTAATTAGCTGGGCGTGGTGGCATATTCTTGTAGTCCTAGCTACTTGAGGCAGAGGAAGGAGGCTTGGTTGAGCCTAGGAGTCTGAGGTTACAGTGAGCTATGATCATGACACTGTATTCCAGCCTAGGTGACAGAGTGAGACCCTATCTCTAAAATAAAAGAAAGAGAAAAGAGAAGAGAAAAGATGCTACCCAAGGCACCCAACTTTATATGGAGAGGAAGGAGGCTGAGAAAGCAACTCATTTGCAAACACATTATTTCTTATGGAAAAGGAAGAATAAATAAATGCAGAGCCAAGTGTCCAAAGGAAGAGCCAAGAATCACCGAGAAACACCGTCATGGAGTAGGACTAGGCTTTAGTCAAGAAACTAGAAACATGTGCTTGGATGGATTTCAGAATTGCTATGTGCCTCTCATCCTTCCTTCCTCTACCTTTTTGAATAAGAGTGTTTATTGTAGTTTACTGTCCTTATATCACCATTACATGTTTGCCAGTGTGCAAAAAAAGAGTTAACGTACCAGGCCTGATGGCTCATCTTTCAAAGGTCTGCTTACGAGGTCCTTTGGGTGGCATCTTGGAACTTACAATTTGGGAGGGCTCACACTATTAATGGATGAAAGTGGCTATCTATGTCTAAACTATTTGTAAAAACAATAAAATTTCTCCCATAAAAAAAGCTGAACACCTGCCTTCTTTCTGGGAGTCTACAATTTGGGTGCATGTCAGGAAGAGGCTGCCTATATGATTATCCCTCAGTGAAAGCCCTGGACAGTGAATCTCTAATGAATTTTCCTGGTTGGCAACATTTTACATGTGCTTTCACAACTCATTGCTGGGGAAATTAAACATGTTTTGTGTGACTCCACTGGGAGAGGACTATAGAAGTTGGGGCCTATTTTCTCTGAATATTGCCCCCATGTGCTTTTTCCCTTTGCTTTTTTCTCTGTATCCCTTTGTTGTAATAAATCTTAGCCATAAATATGACTATATGCTGAGTCCTGTGAGTCCTCCTAGCGAATTACAAATCTTGGATCTGTGAGGAACCCCAACACGGATCTTGGGGAAACACAACACAGGCATGGGTGGGAGAAATAAATTATCTCTTTATTTACAGTTCTTCAGATCAAGAGGAGTTGCAATCGAGGAGCCCCATTCATACCTGAATCTAATTTATATGAGATCCTGGACTTTAAACCAATTCCATGAAAGGGACATGAATTGTGGTGGCTGGGATGTAGCAGGGCCTGTAGTGAACAGTCCCTGAGATAGCCGGCATTAATTCCATCCCTCCTTACAGGCACATAGTCTCCTTATGTTAAGAGGTAAAGTCTAATTCCCCTCCTCTAGGATTATGGGCTAGACTTAGTGACTTATTTGACTAAATAGAATGTGGCAGAAGTGACAGCCTGGGACTTCTAAGGCCAGGTCACAAAAAGTCTTACATTATACCTGGATTTTTTGGAATTCTTGTTCTTGGGTTGCTCCCTCTCAGAACCTTGTTGCCACATGGCAAGGCTGTACGGAGAGAGAGCCAACCCCCAGCCGTTTCAGCCATACCGGCCCAGACACCAGATATGTAAGTAAAGAAGCCATCTTGGACATTCTAGTCCCAGCAGACACTACCTGGAGAAGAACTGAAGCCCCAGACATATAGCCCCCGTCAAGCTCTGCCAACCTCCTCCACCCATTTGAGCCAACTCAGCTGAAGCCTCAGCCATTAAGAAGCAAAGACAAGCCCTGCCCAAACTCTACTGGATCATGAATATAATAAGGTGGTAGTTGTTTTATGCCACTAAGTTTTGGGTGGATGGTTATGCAGCATTAGATAACCGAGCAGCAGTGACAAGGTGTTTCCTTCTCCTGCTAACCAGAGAAGATTCTGCCTTGGCCTATGCAGATTCTTCCCCTCACCTGCCTTCCAAGGAGGCTCTGCCTTCCCAGACCAGTTCTTGAGCTGTTTTTTATGATGGAGAATTAGGAAGAAAGGAAGAGGGAAAGAAGAGCACAATGCAGAGTCTTTCTGGGAAGAAAGGGCAGTTGAAAAGAAAAAAGAAAAAGTGGCTGTCATATGTGAAGGCAGTAGATGTGAAAGGGGTAGAGGAGGAATTCTAAGAAGTCTCATGGGAGACTATACATCTCCATAGTGTTCAAAATGTTCAAATAAAGAACTGGGAATGTGTTTAAATTAGTTTTGGCCGCATGGACTGTGTTCTTTTATTTAGGACTAGCTTAGTCATGGCTGACACTCACAGCTTTCTAAGTGTTAAAAAATAAATGGCATTCCCTACCCATGGATTGTATTCCAGGCCAGCCTGTCTTTTCCTGTTAAGTGCTACAAAGGAAAAGTAAGGCTTGATATGAGAGTATATACAGGTGAATATGCTGGTTTGTTTATTGGGAGCAGGGAGGAATTCCAAATGAAGAATAGACAATGAGTCTGAGTCTGGAAGGATGAGATGCAGTTAACTGGGGGAAAAAAAAAAGAGGGAAGAGCCTTCTAGACAGAAAGAACAGCCTGAAAGGACGATGGTTTAGTCAACAAAACCACATGAAGGCCAGCATCATGGGAGTGTGGCAAACAGTGGGGAGAACGCTGAGAAGAGAGAAGTTAGAGAGATTGGCATCTGAGCCTCTTAAGCCAGGAGCACCAGGCCAGGCCTGTCAGCTCTGTAGAGCTCTTATCTTCCCCCAAAGCCTGAAATACCCTGTAATCACTGAGCAGGGTCTGGCAGCAGGAAGCAGAAATGCTGAATGTCTGTGACTAAAGCTGGCATCCAGCCTCTGGCCACTGGGTTCTGCAGCAGCTGATAGCATCTCCATTACTGCCATCACCCCCAGCTTTCCTGGAGAGGAGAGGAAGTTTCTGGTTCCATGGGAAGTTTCATAAGCCAGTCCTGGATTTAAGCAGAGCCTTAGGGAGTGAGTCTGCCCCATGTCCTCAGAGCCAAGTGAGACTGCAGGTTCCTCAAGTAGTGAAAATAAAAATTCCTCTCTGCCTTACAAGGTTATTATAGGAATGAATAAAATAATAACAGCTGTGAAAGCACATCATAATCACAATAGCATCCAAATGGGAGGGGTGATAGTGACAAACAAGAAAAAGGAGAATGATAATAATAGGGTTCTGATGCCAACAAGAACAAGGCCTCTGTGACCTTGGCATTAGGTGATTTGTTGAAGGAACAAAAGAGGCATAATCTGAGCCAGGCACAGTGCCATATGCCTGTAATCCCAGCTACTCAAGAGACTGAGACTGGAGGATGGCTTTAGCCCACGAGTTTGAGACCAGTCTGGGCAACATAATGAGACCCCCGTCAGCCTGCCCACCAAAAAGTAGCAAAATTTGGTCTTTTAATGATAAGAATGGCATGACAGGACTAACTCTGAAAGACTTCTCAAACACTATTAGCTGGAGTTTAGCCCAGCATTCTATGAAAAAATCCCAACTTACTGATCTTGCACTGGGACCAAAGCTAGATCTGCTGTCACACTGAATGCATGAAAATCCGCATCAGCCTGACCCACTAAGGACAGGGACAACAGTAGAGTCAGGAGAAGCTTATCAGAGGTGGAGCTTGAGTCTTTTGTTTTTGTTTTTTTTTTTTTGAGATAGAGTCTCACTCTGTTGCCCAGGCTAGAGTGCCGTGGCGTCAGCCTAGCTCACAGCAACCTCAAACTCCTGGGCTCAAGCGATCCTTCTGCCTCAGCCTCCCGAGTAGCTGGGACTACAGGCATGTCCGGCTCATTTTTTCTATATATTTTTAGTTGGCCAATTAATTTCTTTCTATTTTTAGTAGAGACAGGGTCTCACTCTTGCTCAGGCTGGTTTCGAATTCCTGACCTTGAGCGATCCTCCCACCTCGGCCTCCCAGAGTGCTAGGATTACAGGCGTGAGCCACCATGCCCGGCCGAGCTTGAGTCTTGAAAATTAATAAAAATTCACAGATAACTGTAGAGTGGAAGGAAGAACATTCCAGAAAGAGGTAGCTGCACGTGCAGAGGTATAGGAAATTTTTTTTTTCAAAATGTGATAGATAAAGGAGAAAAAGAGAATTATAGGCCAGGTGAGGTGGCTCACGCCTGTAATCCTAGTGCTCTGGGAGGCCAAGGAGGGATGATTGCTTGAGCTCAGGAGTTTGAGGTTGCTGTGAGCTAGGCTAATGCTATGGCACTCTACTCAGGACAACAGAGTGAGACTCTTTTTCAAAAAAAAAAAAGGATTATAGAATGGTGTTTTGGCTTTGCAGTCAGAAAGGTGATTAAAGAAAGAATTTTTTTAGAAGAAACTGAATTCAAAACCAGGCAAACCCACAGCCAACATCATACCCAATGGTGTAAAACTGTAAGCGTCTCCTCTAAGATCAGGAACAAGGCAAGGATGCCTGCTTTCATCACTTCTATTCAACATAATACTAGAAGTCCTAACCAGACCAATTAAGTAAGAAAAAGAAATAAAAGGCATCCAAATCAGAAATGAAGAAGTAAACTTATCTCTATTTATAGAGGATGTAATCTTATATATAGAAAACTCAAGATTCCACCAAAAAAACTGTTAGAACTAATAAATGAATTTAGCAAAGTGACAGGAAACAAATCCGACACTCAAAAATCAGTTGCATTTCTATACACTAACAATGCAAAACCAAAAAGGAAATTACAAAAACAATTCCATTTACAATAGCATCAGAAAGAATAAGGCTGCTCATGGTGGCTCATTCCTGTAATCCCAGCACTTGGGGAGGCTGGATAGGAGGATCGCTTGAGGCCAGGAGTTAAAGACAATCCTGGGCAACATAGTGAAACCTCCATTTCTAACCTCCACCTCTAACCCCAATCTCTAACCTTCATCTCTAACCCCAATCTCTAAACCCCCATCTTTAAAACCTATCTCTAAATGCCCATTTCTAAAAAAAAAAAAAAACTGTTTTAATAGCCAGGCACGGTGGCACACACCCATAATCCCAGCTACTCAGGAGGATGTGGCTGGAGGATTGCTTGAGCCCAGGAGTTTGAAGCTGCAATGAACTACAATTGCACCGCTACACAACAGAGCCTGGGCAAGAGAGCATGGGACCTGCTATCTCTAAAAAAAAAGAATAAATTACTTAGGAATTAACCAAGAAGATAAAAGACTTATTACAATGAAAACTACAAAACAAACATTGATGAAAGAAATTAGACACAAATAAATAGACAATCATCCCCTGTTCATGGATTAGAAGACTGAATATTATTAAGATGTCAATACTACCCAAAGTGACTTACAGATTCAATGCAATCCCTATCACGATCCCAATAACATTTGTTGCAGAAATAGAAAAAATATCCTAAAATTCATATGGAATCTCAAGTGACCCTAAATAGCCAAAACAAGTTTTATTTATTTATTTATTCATTTATTTTTTGAGACAGAGTCTCACTCTGTTGCCGGGCTAGAGTGCCATGGTGTCAACATAGCTCACAGGAACCTCAAATTCCTGGGCTCAAGCAATCCTCCTGTCTCAGCCTTCCAAGTAGCTGGGACTATAGGCATATGCCACTATGTCCAGCTAATTTTTTCTATATATTTTTAATTGGCCAATTAATTTCTTTCTACTTTTAATAGAAGTAGGGTCTCGCTCTTGCTCAGGCTGGTTTCAAACTCCTGACCTTGAGCAATCCGCCCACCTCGGCCTCCCAAAATGCTAGGATTACAGGTGTGACCCACCGCACCTGGTCCAAAACAATTTTTAAAAGGAAGAACAAAGCTAAAGGTCTCACACTTCCTGATTTGAAAACCACTGGAAAACTAAGGTAATCAAAACAGTATAGTACTGGCATAAAAACAGATATATAGACCAATGGAATAGAATAGAGAGCCAAGAAATAAATGTTCACATATATGGACAAATGATTTTTGACAAGGGTGCCAAGAACCTTCAAGGGGAAAAGGACAATCTTTTCAACAAATGGTACTGGAAAAACTGGGTATTTACAGGTAAAAAAAAATGAAATTGGATCCTTACCTAATACCATACATAAAAATTGACTCAAAATGGATCAGACCCAAAGGTAAGACCTAAAATTATAAAACTCTTAGAAGAAAACATAGCGCCAAAGCTTCATGACATTGGATTTGGCAATGATTTCTTGGCTATGCCACTAAAAACACAGACAACAAAAGAAAAAATAGACAAATTTGACTTCACAAAAATTTTTAAATTTTGTGCATCCAAAGACAGTATCAATAGGATAAAAAGGAAACCTATACAATGGGAAACAATATTTGCAAGTCATATATCTGATAAGGGTTTAATATTTAGAATATATAGAGAACTCCTACATCTCAACAACAAAAAAAATTAACAACTCATTTAAAAATGGGCAAAAGGCTTTAATAGACATTTCTCCAAAAAAGATATGCAAAAGGCCAATAAGCACATGAAAAGATGCTCAACATCAGTAGTCACTAGGGATATGCAAATCAAAACTGCAATGAGCTTATCGCTTCATACCCAGTAGGATGAATACTATCAAAAAACAAACAAATAAAAAGTGTTGGCAAAGGTGTGGAGAAATTGGAAATCTTATGTGCCATTAGTACAAATGTAAAATGATACAGTCTCTGTAGAAAACAGTTTGGTGGTTCCTCAAAAAGTTAAAAATAGAATTACCACATGATGCTACAATTCTATTCATAGATATATACCCAAATGAATTGAAAACAAGGCCTCAAACAAATTATTTATGTACCCATTTCATAACACCATTATTCACAATAGCTAAAAGGGAAATGCAACCCATGTCCATCAATGGATAAATGGATAAGCAAAATGTGACATATACATACAGTGGAACATTATTCAGCTTTAAAAAGGAAGAAAATGGGCAGGTGTGGTGACTCATGCCTATAATCCTAGCACTTTGGGAGGCTGAGGTAGGAGGATTTTAAAAACTAAAACTTTTTTGTAGAGACAAGGTCTTGCTATATCACACAGGCTGGTCTTGAACTTCTGGCCTCAGGTGATTCTCCCACCTCAGCCTCCCAAAGTGCTAGGATTACAGGTGTGAACCACTGCACCAGCTCTAGAGTTTCAGTTTTACAAGATGAAAAGAGTTATGGATGGTGATGACGGTTGCACAATATTATGAATGTATTTTATATCACTGACTATATACTTAAAATAGTTAAGATGGTAAATTTTATGTTATGTATATTCTACCACAATTTTTAAAATTGGGGGAAAAAAGCCAGGCATTTACCCTCATTTACCACTCATTTACCCTCAAATGAGTGGTAAAATCTGAAAGGACTAGACAGAGAGGAGGGGAATCTGGTATAAAACCAGAGGTGCAGAAATGAGGGAGACCAGACCAAACCAAATCAAAGACCCAAACACAAGGGTAGGAGACTGAACCTTAAGAAGTGCCTGAGATTTACACAGGGTTCCCGTAGTCAAAGGCAAGAGTGTGACTTCAGGGCTTACGGGTAACGTCCAGCTCAGATGTGACATACAAGTACAGTTGACCCTTGAACAACACAGGTTTGAACTATGTGGCTCCACTTATACACAGATTTTCTTCCACCTCTACCACCTGTAAGACAGCAGGGCCAACCCTCCTCTTCCTCTTCCTCCTCAGCCAACTCAACGTGAAGATGATAAAGACATTTATGATTATCCACTTCCATTTAATAAAAGTAAATATATTTCATTTTCCTTATGATTTTCTTAATAGCATTTTCTTTTCTCTGGCTTGCTTTATTATATTCTTACTCTGAGCAGAATCGCAAGGAACACTAAAATTTAAAGAGTGGCTTAAAGAGGAGGCCGTGACAGAGAGTAAGAACATCCAGGCAGAGGGGTCTCCCCAGCCCAGCACCCCTCTCAGCCCCACTCTCCCTTCAAAGTACCCTTCATTCCTAAATTAATCCTTGATCTTTCCTCTCCATCTTCTCCATCAAAATCTGTGTCTGTTAAGTGTGGGAAACCAATCTAAACGAAAGTAATTTATATTCAGATTTGACTGACTAATGATTTTCTGCCTTTAACCATTGTGGGTGTTAACCTACAAGTGTAAATTAATTTCTAGTGGATGAAATTTCACCCTACTTATTAACCTGGGAATACCAAAGAAAGCTTCCATTGTGGCTACTTTGGCCATTTTCTTCAGCTTGGGTGAGGGAAACAGAGAAGAGCTGGAAGGAGCTCTGAAGCCCCTTTGAAGTCCTAATTCAGGACGACAAATGTGGTTCTTTCTCAAGAACCACATTTTTCTAATGAGGGACATCCATGGTTTCAATCTGATGTTGACCTATGACAGCCATATATGCACAGAGATTCTGGGCAAATAGTGGTTTCTAAGTATGACGGGGCAGACACTAGCATCCAACGTCCAGTTCAGCTTCAGGCCACCTTCCCTCCACCCTCATTGACTCAACAAGGACCAAACAACTCAGGCCTCAGACTCCACACAGGAAACTGATGGGAAAGAGTAGTAGGGAAGCAGTCATCCCTCTCCATCCAACTTTACCCTCTGGGGAAAGCACCAAACATCTTTTCTTCCATTCTTCATTCCTTTCTTTGTTCTACATGCCTGCCTGCCTTCCCTCCTTCCTTCCTTCCCTCCACAAATATGTATTGAGCATCTTCGCCATATCAGGTATTGTCCCAGGCACTGGGGATCCAACAACAAACTCGCAGGTGTGGCTGTCCCCCTGGTGGACTCATGGATTGGTGGAGGACCTGTCCCTTCTGCTGATGCCTTGAGGAAGAGGCCATGCCATGCGGGTGCTGCTCAGTTACCATTCCAGAGCTACTTAGCAGGCTCTCAGAGTCGCTTCCTATTCCTTCCCATATTTCCAATCTTTTCCCATCTCGCTCATCATCTAACCTTCAATATACTAGCAAAGTCATCCAAAGAACAGAATCTATCCTTTGTATGGCATCTGATTAATGCACCATCTTGTAGCACGTTATCAGACCCTTTTTTTACCTAGTTATTATATGATCATCAGGGTTATTCAGTTTTTCCTATTCTTGGTATAATTCCAGCTTTTTTTTTTCTGGACACAGAATCTTGCCCTGTCACCCTGGCTAGAGTGCAGTGGCATCAAGATCATTCCCTGCAACCTCAAACTCATGGGCTCAACGGGTCATCTTGCCTCAGCCTCCCTAAGTAGCCGGGACTACAGGCACATGCCACCCCACCTGGCTAATTTTTCTATCTTTTGTAGAAACCAGATCTCGCTCTTGCTCAGGGTGATCTGGAATTCCTGACCTCAAGTGATCCTCCCGCTTCCACCTCCCACAGTGCTGGGATTACCAGCATGAGCCACTAGGCCAGCCAATTCCTGCTTTTTTACATAACTCTTTGGCTTGCTCACAGTTCCCTGTATACTCTTCTCTCATTACTGAGAGAAGTAAAGTTTATACACAAAATATACTTACCAGAAGAAACAAAACGGCCAAAATATTAAAACCTACTTTGAAAATTAATAAGAATTTAAATATATCTTATTGTATTTATCCTCTTTTTGTATTATAATTACCTTTTTTTTTGGAGACAGGGTCTTGCTCTATTGCCTGGACTAGAGTGCAGTGGCATCATTATAGGTCGCAGCAGGCTCAAACTACTGGGCCGGGTTAAAGTGATCCTCCTGCCTCAGCCTCCGGAGTAGCTGGGACTACAGATGCGCTCCACCACGCCCAGCTGATTTTTCTATTTTTGGTGGAGACAGAGTCTTACTATATTGGTCACGCTATAATTACCTTTTGATATACTTCTTGTAAACTTTTCACTTTGACTTATGAACTTTTATAAATGTTAATTTGTAATATATATAATTTGTATATATATTATATGTATGTATATATATAATTTGTAACATATATAATAATATAAATAATTAACTATAATTATTATTCTTTTCTGATGCTCAAAAGAATCACAGTGTAACCAGTGGGAACCCTCTTTGTTTGGCTCCATTGTCTGATCAGTACTATTTCAAATATTTTTGAAAGCAGCATTTTCTTTCTTTCTTTTTTTTTGTATAGGGAGAGTGTCTCACTCTTGCTCAAGCTGGTCTTGAACTCCTGAGCTCAAGTGATCCTCCCTCCTACGCCTCCCAGAATGCTAGAATTAGAGGCATGAGCCACCTCTCCCCGCCTAGCATCCTTTCCTTGATTGTTATAATCCCCTCCCAATTTTCCTCTCCTCCAAACACGGAATTAACTATGCTTCCAAAAGCCTTAATTTTGGCCTGGTGCAGTGGGTCACATAATCCTAGCACTCTGGGAGGCCGAGGCAGGAGGATCACTTGAAGTCAGGATTTCAAGACCAACATGAGCAAGAGCAAGACCCCCTCTCTACTAAAATTAGAAAAAAATTAGCTGGGTGTGGTGGTACTCACTTGTAGTCCCAGCTACTTGGGAGGCTGAGGCAGGAGGATCACTTGAGCCCAGGAGTTTAAGGTTGCTGTGAGCTAGGCTGATGCCACCTCACTCTATCCCAGGCAACAGAGTGAGACTCTGTCTCTATATCTAAAAAAAAAAAAAAAGACAGAAAGCCTTAATTTCCTTTTAAGGAAGAGTAGAATCCCAAATCTAGATGTTGGGTGTGTAAATCAGTTTGATAGTGCATTGAAGGACATTGTTTCCAGGGGATAGACCTGCAGAATATTTTTCTTTTTAAAGCCATGAGTTTTTCTTAGAGCTTTCCATTTTATTTTTATTTAAAGAAATTTATTCTGAGTCAAATTTGAGGACCAGAACTTTCCATTTGTATTCTTTCTATATTATTTTTTGTTCTAAAATAAAAGTTTAAGGCCGGGTGTGGTGGCTCACGCCTGTAATCCTAGCACTCTGGGAGGCCGAGGCGGGCGGATTGCTTGAGGTCAGGAGTTCAAAACCAGCCTGAGCAAGAGCGAGACCCCGTCTCTACTAAAAATAGAAAGAAATTCATTGGCCAACTAATATATATAGAAAAACTTAGCCGGGCCTGGTGGTGCATGCCTGTAGTCCCAGCTACTCGGGAGGCTGAAGCAGGATTGCTTGAGTTTGAGGTTGCTGTGAGCTAGGCTGACGCCATGGCACTCACTCTAGCCTGGGCAACAAAGTAAGGCTCTGTCTCAAAATAAAATAAAATAAAAGTTTAAGTAATCTGCTCTACCATATACTTCCTTAATTTTTAACCCCTCGCCAAATCTATTATTATAACCTCTTTCCTTTTATAACCTTTATTTGAATCATCTATCACCATTCTTAACTCTTTTCATTGATGCAAATTTGTTTGCATTCATTTTTGGTCCAAAATAAATTTAGTGCAGAACTGTAAGAAAGATTTTCCAGTTAGCTATGCACATCTATACCATGGCTATTTATAAATGACCTATGTTCTGCCTCTGCTTTAAAGGTTTTTTGGAAGAATCTAAGTATTATTATAATACAAAGAGCTTAGTATTTTAATCAAATAAAATTTGATAATAGGCTGGGTACAGTGGCTCACACCTGTTATCCTAGCATTTTGGGAGGCCAAGGCGGGAGGATTGCTTGAGGCCAGGAGTTTGAGACCAGCTTGAGCAACAGCGAAACCCCATCTCTACAAAAAATAGAAAAATTAGCTGGGTGTGGTGGCCCGTGCCTGTAGTCCCAGCTACTCAGGAGGCTGAGGCAGGAGGATCGCTTCTTGACCCCAAGAGTTTGAGGTTGCAGTGAGGTATGATGGCATCACTGCACTCTAGCCAGTGCAACAGAGCAAGACTCAGTGTCAAAAAAGGTAACAAAAGCAAGTCTGACACATATTTATTTGATGAGTTGTAATTGTGTTAATAAAATGGTTAAGCATGTATAGAAAATTTTGCGTAAATGATGAAATTATATACCTGAAGATAGTATGTCGAGGGTTAGACAGCAAGAGAGATAGGGAAAGATTGGAAACACAAGAAGGAGCAGGACGCTATTAATATTCTGAGGCCTGCTGCGTAGTTCTGGGATGGTAACTCAGCAGCACCCACATGGCATGGCCTCCTCAAGTTGTCAGCTGAAGAGACAAGACCTCCACCAATCTGTGAGTCCACTAGAGGAAGGGCCATCCCCAGTGCCTGGCACAATTCGTGATACATGGAAGATGCTCAATAAATATTTGTGAAAGGAAATAAGGAAGGAAGGCATGAATAAATAAAGGAAGGATGTAAGGTCAGGTGCGGTGGCTCACACCTGTAATCCTAGCACTCTGGGAGGCCACGGTGGGAGGATTGCTTGAGACCAGGAGTTCAAGACCAGCCTGAGCAAGAAAAATTAGCTGGGCATTGTAGCACATGCTTATAGTCCCAGTTACTCGGGAAGCTGAGGCAGGAGGATCGCTCGAGCCCAGAAGTTTGAGGTTGCTGTGAGCTATGATGAGGCCACTGCACTCTAGCCTGGGCAACATAGCTGGAACCTGTCTCAAAAAAAAAAGGATAGAAATGAATGTCTAATATATTGGGGGGATTATATTTCCAATCATTCCAAATGAGTGGATCAATATGTGTCAAAGGCAGTACAATCATATAATATTAACCAAGCAAAACTTTAAAAATACATAATTTCAGGAAATTCCTATGAAAGATACAGGCATGACAAGTGCCATTAAGGGAACAAGTAAACTTTAATGATTAAAAGGGGCCCAGCCTCCATATAGTGTATGAATCCGTTTGTATGAAATGTTCAGAGTGGGCAAATCCATAGAGACGTGAAGTAGATTGGTGGTTGCCTAGGGCTGGGAGGAGGGAGGAAATGCAGATTGACTGCCAACCTAGGGTTTTCTTAGTGATGTGATAGAAATTTTCTAAAACTGATTGTGGCGATGGTTGTACAACTCCAAATGTACTAAAACATTGAATTGTATATTTTAAATGGGTGAATTATACAATATGTGGTTGGGTTTTTTTGTTTTGTGTTGTTTTGAGAAATGGTCTTGCTCCATCACCCACACTGCAATGCAGTGGCCTGATCATGGATCACTATAACCTCGGACTCCTAGGCTCAGACAATCTTCTCACCTCAGTCTCCCCAGTAGCTGACACTATAGGCATGAACCACTGTGCCCAGATAATTTTTTACTTTTTAGAGACAGGGTCTTGCTACAATGCCCAGGCTGGTCTCAAACTCCTGACCTCAAGAGATCCTCCTACCTCAGCCTCCAAAACGCTGGAATTACAGGTGTGAGCCACTATACCTGGACTGATATGTTAACTTTTTATCTCATTAAAACTGTTATAAAAAGGGTGGGGGAGACATCCTGATGTATGCCAGGTTAGATTTAGAAAGTGCCACCAGGCCAGACATGGTGGCTCATGCCTATAAACCTAGCACTCTGGGAAGCTGAAGGAAGCAGATTGTTTGAGCTCAGGAGTTCTAGACCAGCCTGACCAAGAGTGAGACCCCATCTCTACTAAAAATAATGTAGAAAGAAATTACCTGGGCAACTAAAATATATATATATATATATATATGTATAAAAATTGGCCGGGCATGGTGGCACATGCCTGTAGTACCAGCTACTCGGAAGGCTGAGGCAGGAGGATCGCCTGAGCCCAGGAATTTGAGGTTGCTGTGAGTTAGGCTGATGCCATGGCACTCTAGCCCGGGCAACAGAGTGAGACTCTGTCTCAAAAAAGAATTACATTTAAAATAAAGAAATAAAAAACAAAGAAAGGCCAGACATGGTGGCTCACGCCTGTAATCCTAGCACTCTGGAAGGCCGAAGTGGGCAGATTGTTTGAGCTCAGGAGTTTGAGACCAGCCTGAGCAAGAGCGAGACCCTGTCTCTACCGAAAAAACAGAAAGAAATTAGTCAGACAACTAAAAATGTACAGAAAAAGGCCGGGCACGGTGGCTCACACCTGTAATCCTAGCACTCTGGGAGGCTGAGGCGGGAGGATCGCTCAAGGTCAGGAGTTCAAAACCAGCCTGAGCAAGAGCGAGACCCCCGTCTCTACTAAAAGATAGAAAGAAATTAATTGGTCAACTAAAAAATATATAGAAAAAATTGGCCGGGCATGGTGATGCATGCCTGTAGTCCCAGCTACTCGGGAGGCTGAGGCAGGAGGATCACTTGAGCCCAGGAGTTACAGGTTGCTGTGAGCTAGGCTGATGCCACCGTACTCTAGTCCGGGCAACAGAGTGAGACTCTGACTCACAAAAAAAAAAAAAAAAAAAAAAAAAAGAATAAGTATAGAGGCAATAAAAAGTAAATTAAACCTATAGTTTTCATATTTTAAAATTAGATTTACTTGTAATTATAGCCTTTGTGATTATTTTATTTTTGTGTTTCTGTCTGCTATTTGGTGGGTTAGGATGTGTGAAATGTTCAAGAGATCAGTCTTTCTGGCTCTATGATTTTACTCTAGATTGTTTAAGAGACTTTAATTAAGTTTGCATGGTGACCCTTATGAGAGATTCCCAACATGCATCCCAGTCTGGGATAATTAGTAAAGGCCAACTGGCAATTCCATTCCTGCCAGTGATTGGCTTAGGATTGGGCAGGTAACCCATGGCCAACCCACCTCTGGCCAATGAGATTTGAGCACAAGTCCACTGTGGGGGCTTCTGGGAAAGGTTTCCAAGGTCCCTCCCAGAAAAGTATATAGTAAGAGTCCCACTCCTTTCTCTGAGTTGTGGTATCTGGATATGATGATGGCACGGCACCAGCCCCATTCTACTAGCCTGAGGATGACGCCAATACATTGAGAAGGACAGGGCTAAGAGGATTACAGGAAGTGGAGCCCAGGGCCATCTGTGCTTTGCCCAAAGTCCACGCTATCTCCTGGCTTCATGTAATGTGAAATCATAAATTGCCTCATTGTTTAAGCCAGTTTGAGTCAAGATTTCTATGATTTTCAGCCAAATGAAAAATAGTTTGTAATCAGGAATAAATGTAAAAGTGTAGTTTAAGAAATTTTTCTTTTCTAAGTGTTGTTTATTAGGCATAGAAATTTGATAAATTAGGCTGGGTGCAGTGGCTCACACCTGTAATCCTGGCACTCTGGGAGGCCAAGGCAGGAGGATCACTTGAGGTCAGGAGTTCGAAACTAGCCTCAGCAAGAGCGAGACCTCATATCTACTAAAGTATAGAAAGACATTAGGTGAGCAACTAAAAATAGAAAAAATTAGCCAAGTGTGTTGGTCTGTACCTATAGTCCCAGCTACTCGGAAGGCTGAGGCAGGAGAATTACTTGAGCCCAGGAGTTTGAGGTTGCTGTGAGCTAGGCTGATGCTATGGCACTGGCACACTAGCCCAAGCAACAGAGTGAGACTTTGTCTCAAAAGAAAAAATTTTTTTTTTTTATAAATTGAGCATCAGTTATACTGGAAGATGTAGAGGGCATTCCTCTGTCCACACAGAAGACTCCTGCACTTTGAAGAACCTAGAAACAGTGTAGACAGACAAATTTCAAAGAGGTATTCACCCTCTTGATCCTCGTATGAGGACCAAGTAATGTAAGAAATGTTTTCAACTGTGGTGAAATATCTTCAACTGTGGGCATTAAATATAAACTCGGGGAAGACATATCTGCAGGAATCACAAACACTATCTGCTGGTGTCATATCTCATGGAGGAGGAGAAATCAGAAAGCCCAGAGAAACAGATCACTAGCAGCTGTGCTCTCTATCAACGACCAAAGGGGACTTCACAGGCCAAGAGTCCCCCACTGAAATGACTTCAGAGCCCAGGCAAGTTCCATACATGAATGAAACTGACTAGAAGTGAGGCACGAGGAAACAGTGTTCCCATCTAAAGAGACAGTCTCCACACAGATCCAGATAATGTTACCAGGAGGAAATGTAGTTTCAGCAATTCCCAGGTCTTCCATTTTCCAAGAAAAGCCAGAAACCTGGATCATGTGAATCTATCCATTTTTAGATTTGGGCAACCGATTCAACTTAAAAGACAAAAGCAGAACTTCACGATGCCAAACAAAACACATGTATAGGCTGTGTGGTCTGCAAGGTGCCATCTCAGCCCATAGGCTTACAACGGGGGCAGAGTGAACATGTGTGAAAATTGAGAGATCTGTCCCATGCTGCCAGGCAAGGCAAACATTTCCCTCCCACAAGAGCTTGTTAGACACTTAGCTTCTGGGCCACATAGCTGAAAAGATGTGGTTCATACCAACAGCCCAGCAAGAAGGATTAGCTGCAAAATGTATCCAAGAAAGAAATAGCTGAAAGAAATAACTTGTTGCATGAGGCTGTTTAGTGCCATCTGCATAAACAGTTGAAGACTGAGACACAATTTTCATTTCAATCCCTGCCAGAGCCAAGTTGTATATATGGTCATTGATTACTAGTGTGATCGGTCCCACTAAACTCCTTTGCTGTGTCCCTGGGCTTCATAAGTTGGCATAGTCATTCATCTGCAACTGAAAAATAAAAGAAGGGAAGAGAGACTAAGACTGCTGGTCCCAATAGGACAACAGCCTCAAGGGAGTCTTGTCACACCTCTCTGGAGCTCCCCAGCCCAGTCCCTGGTCTGCAGTGGTCACAGTAGTTATTCACTGGTTTCTCGCAGATAAGGGTAAACCCAAGGCAAGTGAATGCCTCTGACTAATAGAAAAATCTCCTCATTTTCATGGGTCTGTTTCTATGTTATGTTAAAAATAAGTGGGCTATGACACATTGTAGCAGGAGGAACTTAGGTTAGATATTAAGAACAATTTCCTGATTACACAGATTGTGAAGTATTAGAGCAAGTGACAAATGAGGAAGCAGAGGCTCCATCTATGCAGGGCTTTTCTGCACAGGGTAAATGCCTGTTGTGTCGGTCAGATGTTATCACTGGTGAGGTGGGAAGGTGGTGTTTGTGTAATGTCTCTGCTCCAGCCTGTTCTTCACTCTTATTAACTGCCCACTGGCCTAGGTCCCTTATCAAATCCTCATGGAAACCCAATAAGACAAATTATCCCCATTTTACAGTTGAAGAAACTTCTTGTTCAAGTTCACCCTGTTATTAAATGGAAGGATTAGAACCCCCATCTGTGTGGCTCCAAAGTCCAGGCTTCTTCCATAAGGGCAGGTCCCTGGGCAGAGCACCTGTGACTGCAGGTGAAGAAGAGAGACCAAAAGGCAGGTTTAGGCAAGGCGAGCATTACTCAAAGAAGTTGTGAGAACATTGCTGAGGCCCAAAGAGGAAGCCAGTGTCAGGAAGAGAGATAAGATGCTAGCTGGGGAAGAGACAGAGACATGAAGGGGAGGCAAGGTCAGAACTAGGAAATCAAGGGATATCCTTCCAGAAATGAGTTTGGAGTCACTTGGGCCATCCAGGAAGGGGAGACAGGGAACAGAGAGTTCCTTTTAAGTACCCAGCTTGTGCTGCAGCTCCTGCCAAGAGCTAGGGCCACCCAGCTCAGATTTTCCTTTGGTGACCCTTGGGCCTGCCAACAGTTCCCTGGACCATTCTCATTCTCACTCCTCCACCCACCAGCAATTGTTTTTGGTGTTTGAGAGCTGAAACGTCATTTCCAACAATGACTCTGCAATTTCATTTTGTGCTTATGTCCTTCAAAATACTTGTAATCATAGAACTTTCCTTCTCTAAAAAAATGGCCCTGTTGTGTCTGCCCTGGTAGGGCCCAGGTTCCTAGAATAGCATCACTGTTATAACGTAAGATAGGGCAGGTTGAAAACTAGTGGACCAATATTTTATAAGTTAAACCATATTGCCTTTCCTACTTAATGTTTGTGGCTGAATCGAGTTAGTGCCTCTATTGCAAAATCGGCCAAAAAGCAGCTCCAGGCCAACTCTGGAGCAAGGCCCACATTTAGACTATTTCAATGGGTGATCTAGGTCCTTCATTCCCTCTTTTAAGAGCTCAGTTTTCAAAATTCCAGTTATCCCTTGTAATTCCAGACTCCATGTTTAGATGGGAAATCTAAGGAAATGAACACAACTGTGGAGACAAGAGAGGACAGACTCTCTGCGCTGGGCTCCCAGCTGTTTGACTAGAACTGATGACCAGTTCCTTTAATTAAACTCAAAACTTCCTGGAAGCTCAGGCTTCCAGGAATAGGAAGGAGCCCCAAACCTGCCCCTGGTCAGTGCCTTTGCGAAGTTATTTCATTCAGTCTGCACTTTCCTGAAGCCCAGCCCCCCCTTACTGAGGGCAGAAAGAACAAAATAAACCAGAAATTAAATAAATAAGCAAATACATAAAAATAAACCAGGAGTATTTTTATTTCTCAGAATGACCTTATCTTGGCCAGGTCAATATATCAATACAAGGACACATCTTGGGGCCCAGGCGTGGAGGCTCACGCCTGTAATCCTAGCAGTCTGGGAGGCCGAGGTGGGTGGATCACTCAAGGTCAGGAGTTCAGCCTGAGCAAGAGCGAGACGAGACCCTGTCTCTACTAAAAATAGAAAGAAATTAATTGGCCAACTAAAAATACATTTAAAAAATTAGCCGGGTGTGGTGGCACATGCCTGTAGTCCCAGCTACTTGGGAGGCTGAGGCAGGAAGATCTCTTGAGCCCAGGAGTTTGAGGTTGCTGTGAGCTAGGCTGATGCCATGGCACTCTAGCCCAGACAACAGAGTGAGACTCTGTTTCAAAAAAAAAAAAGAAAAGAAAAAAAAAGGACACATCTTCCTGAAATTATTTGTCTTGTGCCCACCCACTATGAAAAAACCCAGAGCTGATTTATTTATGACTCCAGGGAAAGGTTAAAGTTCTCCAAAGTCCTTTAAGATTTTGGTCTAGGGATTAACAGAATTCTAGGGGGATGCTTTGAATTTTAGATTGAGTTATTCCACAATCATTTATTGAGCACCTTCTATTTGCTAGGTGCTGAGTTAGGAGTGGCAGAAAGCTCCAGAGATGACCAGAGCACAGACCCTGCTCTCTAGCTATTCAAGGTGAAGTGGGGGAGACAAAGCATAAACTACATGACGCTGGATAGAAGGAAGAAAGTACTAAGTGCCACTGAGAGACATAATCAAATAATCATCATTTATATGTAAACGGGACTATCTGAGGTCTATTTCCTCATATTATCTCACTTAATCCTCAGCATATCTGTGTTGGATATCTGCAGTTATTCTTGTCCAACATCTTTTCACCATTCTGGAAATGCACCCTAACTTCTCCCTGGAGAGCCTCCATCCACCCACACTCATCCCATGTGATATAGCCAGGGCTGCACCCCAGGGTCTGAGATAGAATAAGTCTCCTGGGCCCCAGCCAATCCAAGCATCAAATTCTCCTGGCCATAATGACCAGCTCAGGGATGGGAACACAACCCAGTGAGAGGCCACAAGAACTCAGTTGTGACTTCTGAGAAAAAGGTACTCTTCTCAGAGCCTGTCTGCTGGACTTGAAGCAGAAAGACTATGGGCTCTGGGAGTCTTGCCAGCTGTCACGTTGCTCTTTGAACCTGGGCATGAAGGTGACAGAACAAAAGGTAAAGCTGACAGGAGAAGGTGAGAGTCTGATGATAGCATTTGAGTTTGAATCCACTCATGCCTGAAGCCACCTCTGCCCCCAGACTTTTTACCTATGCAAACTAATCAATGCCCTTTTGCCAGAAGCCAATTTGGGTTGGGTTTTCTGTCACTTAAAACCAAAAAGATCATAAAAGATACTTTAGTTCTGTGAGGAGAATATTTCTATCTCTGTTTTAGATAAGAAAAGTTGAAATGCAGGTCAGTACGGTGTCTCACACCTGTTATCCTAGCACTTTGAGAGGCTGAGGCAGAAGGATTGCAGGAGTTCAAGAACAGCCTGAGCAAGCGTGAGACCCTGTCTCCACAAAAAAAATAGAAAAATTAGCCAGGCGTGGTAGCATGTGCACCTGTAGTCCCAGCTACTTGGGAGGCTGAGGCAGGAGGATCACCTGAGTCCAGGAGTTTGAGGTTGCAGTGAGCTATGATGACACCACTGCACTTAGCACTGCAGTCTAGTGTGACAACAGAGCAAGACCCTGTCTCCAAAAAAATAAAAAAATAAATAAATAAAAGAAAGAAAGAAAGAAAAGAAAAGAAAGTTGAAGTTCAGATAGGTCAAAAGAGGTAGCTAAGGAGTAGCAGAACCAGATCATGAGCCCCTAGATCCTGGTATCACTTCACAGGTTCAATCCTTTACACCCAGTGGCCTTCTTCAGTCACAGAAATACCGAGGAAGCACAGAGAACTTTAAGCTTGAGAGATCAGCCAGGCTTCCTAGCAGCACCAGTTGAGCTGACTTTGAAAGACAGGTTGGATCTGAACTGCCCAGATTGCAAAAGTGCGTGTGTAGAGGGAGCATCACAGGCAAGGCCACGGAGAGAAGAAAAGCTCAGGAGTTCGTGGAGAACAGCAAGCTCTTTGGTTTGTCAAGAGCATTGGGTGGATAAGAAAGGATAGCAGGAAATAGAAAAAGATTTAGGGGCAGAATGTTTGGAGGACTTGAACTTTATCCTGACGGTCAGACATTGCCAAACCCTACTGTATTAAAAATTGGCAGGGGGGAGAGGGGGAAAGGGCATTTATTGAAACCTTAAAATTTGTACCCCCATAATATGCTGAAATAAAAACAAAAAAAAGAAGAAGGCATTAACAAATTAAAAAAAAAAAATTGGCTGCAAGTGACTGAAACTCAATTTTTGCTATTTTAGTAGCACTAGATTTGGGGATGAGGCTATGGACCTAGGGAAGAGGACTCAAAAGAACCCAGGGAGGAGACAGAATCAAATTCTCACTTTGGAGTTCCAAAACAGTGTCTTGAAACCAGACAAGCTGACTGAACTGAAGCAGGAGTTGCCTCTCACAGAAACAAATAGAAATGCTGGGTCATATTTTCTTAAGATGTGTTTGAGATTGGAAGCAAGAAAGGAAAATTTCCAGGTGCCAGAAGTCAAAAAAGGACCCAAAGTTACCACAGTGAGAAGAATCCAAAGCTAAGACAGAATAGCTCTTGGGAATTAAGGATGAAATTTTAATAATGATGGGAAAACAGAAAATGAGGCCTTGCGTCCTGACAAGACCTGGAGTTGGAACAAAGGTCCTATTTATTCCTCACAGGAGAAAAGAAACATTTTGCTTATCAGCCTGGGGAAGGATCAAGAAAGTTTGCCATTGGCCTGGGCCACAGGGAGGAAAAGAATCAGCTATGAAAAACTGGAACCCCAAGACTGTTTCTGCACCAGTGGGACATGAACACACATAATCTATCAGGTGCCAGTCACAAGATACTGAACAAAATACAAGTAAATTCATACCTAGCCAGCATGGTAGCATTGAAGAGTATCAAATATAAAAAACAAAAATCTTAAAAACAACCAACAGAAAAAGACAGACTACCTACCAAAGAATAAAAAACTTCAGCTAGCTACTCTTCAGTAATAATGACACCAAAAGACAAAGGAATAGCTAAAATTACAAATGGAAAATAATTGTCAAACTAGAATTCTACCCAGCTAAACTAGCATTAAAGAATGAGAGGAAGCTGGGCACAGTGGCTCACACCTGTAATCCTACCACTCTGGGAGGCCGTGGCGGGAGGATCGCTCAAGGTCAGGAGTTCGAAACCAACCTGAGCAAGAGCGAGACCCCATCTCTACTAAAAATAGAAAGAAATTAGTCGGACAACTAAAAATATATAGAAAAATTAGCCGGGCATGGTGGCTCATGCCTGTAGTCCCAGCTACTGGGGAGGCCGAGGCAGGAGGATTGTTTGAGCCCAGGAGTTTGAGGTTACTGTGAGCTAGGCTGATTCCACGGCACTCTAGCCCAGGCAACAGAGTGAGATTCTGTCCAAAACAAAAAAGAAAAAAAAAGAATGAGAAAGGCTGAGTATGGCGGCTCACACTTGTAATCCTAGCAATTTGGAAGGCTGAAATGGGAGGATTGCTTGAGGCCAAGAATTCAAGGCCAGCCTGAGCAATGTAGTAAGACCCCATTTCTACAAAAAATAGAAAAATTAGCTAGATGTGGTGGTACACATCTATAGTTCCAGCTACTTGAGAGGCAGAAGCAGGAGGATCACTTGAGCCCAGGAGTTTGGGGTTGCAGTGAGCTGTGACGATATCACTTCACTTTAGCCCAGGCAACAGAGTGAGACGCGCTACCTCAAAAAAAAAAAAAAAAAAAAAGAATGAAAGATAAATAAAGACAGTTTCCAATATACTAAGAGAGATGACCACTCATGGTTTTTTCTGAAATAATGATAAAAAACATTCTTTGGCAAAAAGAAAACTGAACTCCCAATACTTGAAGTAGTAATGAACAAATAGGTATTGATACCAGTAAGTCTAAATAAGTATTGGCTTCTTTAAAAACAGAAGACCAACTTAAAGCATTGGTTAAAAATAAGATAGACCTGGAAAACCCAAAAGAATCAAATAAATAATTATTATAAATGATAAGAAAACTAGATGAGGAACTTGAATAAAAATTACTATAGAGAACTTAATGTCTCCAGATATACAAACAATAAGCAGTTGAAAGATAATATAGAAGAAAACACTATTTACAATAGCAACAAAAACAATGAAATACCTGAGAATAAACTTAGCAAAAAATGTGTATAAAATGAAATCTTTGCCAGGTGCAGTGGTTCATGCCTGTAATCTCAACACTTTGGGAGGATCACATGAGCCCAGGAGTTGGAGATTACAGAAAGCTATGATCCTGCTACTGTACTCCAGTCTGGGCAACAGAGTGAGACCCTATCTCCAAAAAAATACACGCACACACACAAACTATAAAACAAAGTTTTTAAAATTAGGAAATTATGTGTTAGGGTGGGAAATCATAACTCTGGATGAGAAAGAATTCTCAACACAAAGATTAAGATAGGTTTGGAGCAAGAAGTTTATTTTACTTTCCAGTAGAGGAAAAGGGCATGGCATGAAAGAAAGAAGAAGTGCCATCCCAGAGGATAAGGGGTTTGGGCTTTTTATTTGTATAAAGGATAGAGCAGTTATTGCTGCAAAAGTATAACAAGAGGCAATTTGTGTTTTTTTCTTCTCTGCTAGACTGGCTCTATGAGACTTCTACGAATGTGCTCTAGCAGATGTGGAGGAGAGCTACACACCATTTTCTGCCTGCTCAGTGCTGTTCCATTTCTGTAAAACAAGCTCTTAAAACAACAACAAGTGAAACCACAGGTGTTTAAACAAACAAAGGGGCAGTTGTGTGCTGTGATTTTTCTCCCTTTTTTCTCTGTTAGATATTTTATCAGTGATGCTGTCCTTTCAACATGCAAATGGAATTGCGATGTTGGCATGTCTGGAGTCTGAGTTTGGAGCTCAGATAGGACATCTAGGCTGAAGATAAAAATTTGAGAGTTATCAGACTATAAATGGTATTTAAAATTATGGAGCTGAGAATATCTTCCAGGGGAAGGTGTAGATAGAGAAAAGAGCCTACAGCCCAGACTGTTGAATATCCATATTTGGAGCTCAAGCAGAGGAAGAGGAACTGCAAAGAACAAGAAAGAAAATCAGGAGAGTGCACGGTAGCCAGGCAGAGAGTGATATTTCAAGAACTAAGTCGTCAGTTATGTTAAAAGCTCACAGAGTCAAATAAGATTAGGACAGAGAAATCTCCATGGGATTTGGCATCCTAGAGGTCACTAGTGACCTTGACTTAGTGGTTTCAGTAGAGTAGTGGGGACAGAAACCAGGTATGAGGAGATTGAAGTCAACATAAGGAAGTGAGCTCATATCTCCGAAAACCCCTTTGCTTCAAACACCCAGCTGTGACATTTAAAATGATTTTTCAAAAAGACATAGCTGGCCGGGTGCAGTGGCTCACACTTGTAATCCTAGCACTCTGGGAGGCCAAGGCGGGCGGATCATTCGAGGTCAGGAGTTCGAAACCAGCCTGAGCAAGAGCGAGACCCCGTCTTTACTATAAATAGAAAGAAATTAATTGGCCAACCAATACATATGGAAAAAATTAGCTGGGCATGGTGGAACATGCCTGTAGTCCCAGCTACTCAGGAGGCTGAGGCAGCAGGATTGCTTGAGCCCAGGAGTTTGAGGTTGCTGTGAGCTAGGCTGATGCCATGGCACTCACTCTAGCCTGGGCGACAAAGCGAGACTCTGTCTCAAAAAAAAAAAGACATAGCTGCACTCTTACACATCTCCACGAACCAAAAGTAGAATAGATACAAGATGAGTGGGGCTGAAGTCTCAAGGCTTGTGGGACCCTAAGTCTGGAAGTTGGGCACTGGCAGCTGGGTGAGAGTTTAGCTCCTGGGCAAGAGAATCATGATCCTAAGGCCTGAATCTAGTTGGAGGCCCAGAAGGCCAGAAGGAGACATCCTGGAAAAAGACAAGGAAAAAGTAAGAGTCAGAAAGAGAGAGAGAGAAACCACACAAAAACAAATATACTTTCTCATGCAAAAAGAACTTGGAACCATAATTATAAAACACTGAAAGACAGCCTTTGAAATTAACACAGACCAGGAATTTTTTCAGATTTTCACTGGATTTTGAAAATGTTCAGAGATGAATGCATTCCTTTCATTTCAAAATGAAACTATTTCATTTCAAAAGGAAATTAGTAAGCAAAAATAGGCAGAAATGAAACAGTATGAGAGAGAACCAATTCTAAATCCTAGAAATAAAGAATAGTCTAATTAAAATTTAAAAGGCCACAAATGGGAGATGCTGTAGATTGAACACATCCAAAGAGTAAATCAGAGAATTGGAAGACAGAACTGAGGAACTCATCCATAATATAGCGCAAGATAAACAAAAAGCAATTAAAATCATAGAGAAAGGCCGGGTGCGGTGGCTCACGCCTGTAATCCTAGCTCTCTGGGAGGCCGAGGTGGGCGGATCATTTGAGCTCAGGAGTTCGAGACCAGCCTGAGCAAGAGCGAGACCCCCCACCTCTACTATAAATAGAAAGAAATTAATTGGCCAACTAACATATATATAGAAAAAATTAGCCGGGCATGGTGGCATATGCCTGTAGTCCCAGCTACTCGAGAGGCTGAGGCAGCAGGATTGCTTGAGCCCAGGAGTTTGAGGTTGCTGTGAGCTAGGCTGACGCCACGGCACTCACTCTAGCCTGGGCAATAAAGTGAGACTCTGTCTCAAAAAAAAAAATCATAGAGAACAGTTCGTGACCAGCCTGGGCAACATAATGAGACCCTGTCTCTACAAAAAATAATTTAAAAATCAGCCAAGCATGGTGACACACCCCTGCAGTCCCAGCTACTCAGAAGGCTGAAGTGGGAGGACAACTTGAGTCTGAGGGTCCAGGTTGCAGTGAGCTATGTTTACACCACTGCACTACAGCCTGGGTGACAGAGCGAGACCTTGTCTCAAAAAAAAAAAGAAAAAAGAAAAAAAAAGGAGAACAGATTAAAAGCTTCAAATATTTATAAAATAATAGGAATTCTAAAAATAAATTGGACAGAATGGTGGGAAAAGCAATATTTAAAGAGAAAATTACTACCTTTTTTTCTCCATAATCAAAGAAAAAGCCTTAGAATTGAAAAATTTACATTCAGCCAAATTATCATTCAAGAGTGTTAGGGAGAGGAAAAAAAAGTTTCAGCACATGAAAACTAAAAGATGCTTAATGTTTATAGGCCTCTTATAAAATGAACTACAAGATTTTGATTCTAGCACATACATTTGTTCACATTTTAACATCTCTGAAATTGTGAAGCTATTACAATCAATTGGCAAATTTTATTTTTAGTTCTGTTTTCCTTTTGAAAAATTGCCTAGGTTTTTAATTGCTTCATTTTCCATATACTTATCCTAATGGATTAAACTTTCCTCCAGCTGCATAAATCTCCTTTCAAGTACATTTATTCACATAGGGCATTCTACCCATTTTATCTGCTGAAGGAAGTCTCTCCTGTCACCTTCTGACTTGCTCCAGTATGGATTGGGTGTCTTCTGAGCCTGCAGTGTAATCACCATCTTGGAATTTCCCTTCACTATCATTTTGGGGATTTCCTCTACCTCTCTCTTGTGATAAATACCTGGTGTCCTGGTTCCCATTCGTTCTCCCTCTTGGTGTATCTCCTTATTTTAGTGGAACAAATTCTTCTACTGTGTCCCAAGAGTGTAATTAGAGGTAGCATTTTCTGAAACTTTTCATGTCTGAAAATAGTTTTTCTACTCTCACTTGATACCTTGGTAGGGTTAGAATTCCAAGCTGAAAATAATTGTTTCCTCAGCATTTTGAAGGTATTTCTCCATTGCTTTCTGGGTTTCCATAAGAAAACAGAGAATTCAGATGCATTTTCATCCTAGAGCCTGTGTAGAAAACTATTCTTTTTCTCTGAAAAGTTTTAGGAACATCTCCTTGTCCACAATGTTCTGAAATTTTTCTGTGGAGTACCAATTTTCATTCATTCTGCTAGAATTTAATGGATTCTTTCATATTTTATGATGGGACCTTCACTCCAGCTTCAAGTCATGTTAGGCCCATGGCCTCATCTCCTGTTGCCATCTCAGCATGAATCCTATCCTCAGTGCAGAAGATCTATTCTGTCCCAGCTTTGGATTCTGCTCACCATGCTGTCTTTGGGCTCCTTTTTGGTTTCTGGCCCCTGGCAATTTTCTGTCTTTCAAGCTGCCTTAGTGATACTATCCTGTCTCACAGCTTTAAATACCATCTATCTACTGACAACTTGTAAATTATGTGACTCTCCAAATATGTGTTTTCACATGCTCTTTGCTATCTCCATTTGTATGCCCCAAAGAAATCTCAAACTTAAAATTCCACACTGACACTCCTGATAGTCCCCTAAACATGCTCCTCTCTTGGTCTTCTGCCTCTTAGTAAATGGCATTCCTCCCAGTGCTCAATCTCAAAACCTCAAGGTCATCCTTGACTCCTCTCTCCCACACCACATGCAATGCCATCTGCAAATTCTCTCCACTCTACCCTCAGAATATATCCAGAACCCAGTGAATTCTCACCACAGCCATTGCTAATACCCTGGTCCAAACTACCATCACATCTTTCCCAGCTTATTGAAATAGATTTCAATTCAGTGGTATTGGACTGCCACTTTGGTTGTCCTCAATGAACTACAAGTCCTGTATTCATATCCTTGAGTGGTCCCCTCCCCTCATATCTGGGCTCACCCTGTGACCTATTTTAACTAAGAGATTGTGGCAGAACTGATGTTTGCTGGTGGTAAGCCTAAGCCTTATAATGGCTTACATGACAGCTTCTACCTGCACATTTTTGGGAGCCATGTAAGAAATCTAGCTATCCTGCTGGTGGAACCACATGAGGAGGGAGAGGCTATGAAACCACCCAGAGGTGAACTGAGGAATCCAACCAACAGCAAGAACCAAGACCACAGACACAACCCCAGTGGAGCAGTTGCAGCCAACCTCTACCCGTTTGAGCCATCCTAGCTAAGGTACCACATATGTGAATGTACAAGCCTATTGGACATACCAGACCTAGCAGAAATTGCATGGTACAGCCCTGCTGTGCTTGGTCTGAATTACTGACCCAAACAACCATGAGAAATAATACAAAGTTTGTTGTTTAAGCCTCTAAGTTACAGGAATTATGTCACAATACATAACCTAAACTCTAGTATCCCTTCTTCCTTTGACCACACCCCCACTCTGCTTCAGCCTGTTCTCCACACAACAGCTAAAAGACCCTTTCAAAATGTAAGAGAGGGGAGCTGGGCATGCCTACATGCCTGTAGTCCCAGCTACTCTGGAGGCTGAGGCAGGAGGATCACTTGAGCCCAGGAGTTCGATGAGCTGAGATCATGCCACTGCCTGGGTGGCAGAGCAGGATCTTATCTAGCAAAAAAAAAAAAAAGTAAAAGAGATCCTATCACTCCTTTGCTCAGAGTCCTCCAATGCTTCTCATCTCACTCACAGTAAAAGCCAAAATCTTTACAACAACCTGTAAGGCCTCAGGGGCCAGCAAGCTAAGGCCAGTGGCCAAATCCCTGCACCGCCAATTGAAAGAGGAGTGCAGAGGAAAGATCCAGACCCTTTATGACACTGGGTTCATCTCTTACTGGGCTCATTCTTCTTGCTCACCTAGCTCCAGGCGGACTGGCCTCCTTGTCATTCCTTGCAGTTATTCCAACCAGCCAGGCATGCTTCCGTCCTTAAGTCTTTACCCTGCCATTTTCTCTGCCTGGAATGTTGTTTCCCCAGATATCTGCATGATTAATTCCTTCTCCTCCCTTGGGTCCTTACCCAAATGCACCTTCTCAGTGAGGCCTTCCTTGACCGCCCTGTTAAAAATTTTAATCACCCTACACACACTCCTAACTCTTATTTTTTATAGTACATAATAACACTAATATATATGTAACATTTTATTGTTTTTGTCCTTTTTTTGGTATTCTCTCACTAGAATATAAACTCCATAAGGACAGGAGTCTTTGTCTGCTTTCTTCACTGATATATGATTCCCAGTGTCCAGAACTGTTCCTGGTTCATTGTGGCTGCTCGATATGTATTTCTTGAATGTCCTTATGAGTCATGAAAGCCATCACATCCCTCTGTTTTTTGCACAGCATTTGTCATTAACTGTAAATACCACATTTAGGGGTTTTGTCCATGAACTCCATGAAAGTGGGGGCCACAGGAAGATAGTCAACAAACATCAAGTATCTGATGTAATATTTATTCTATGAATACACATTCCATACATTTTTTTTTAAAGAGCGAATGGAAAGTGAAGAGGTAGACGCACAGTGAGTCGATGACTTTTTCAAGAATTTTTGCTGTGAATGGGAGTGGAGAAATTGAATGGTGGCTGGAAAAGGATGTAGGGTGAAGGGAGGGTTGAAGATGGGGACACAGAATATTCCAGCTGGACACATACATTAACAGCAAAGGAAAGAGGAGGCGATTGAAGAAGCAGAGTTCTTGGAGAGGTGAGGGCAGCGGGGTGCAGAGAGGGAGGAGAGACTGGGTGATGATGGGCAGAGGTCTGTGCTTCCATCGTAACGGGAGGAAAGGAGCAGCCTCAGGCTGGGGTAGAGCCTTGTGGGTGGGAAGACAAGGGAGTTCCCATCTCCTAGCCTCTAGTTCCTCACTGAAGTGTGGGGGGTGAGGTTATCTGCTGTGACGGAGCGGTGGCAGCGCATGGGAGGTTTGAGAATCGAGGATAGACAGCATATAGGAAAGACAAAGGGACTTTACTAGGGAACCAGGAAAGGACAGGCTGGCAGTTATTGAGGGCCCATTTAGGGTCTGTAATCGCAAATTTAAGTGAAAGCAGGAGGCCCAGTTTGGTGATTTTTCTTGAGCCAACCCAGCTCCTTGGCTGCAGGTGCAGAGAAGACAGAGTCAAGCGCAACCAGGGTGATTGCTGTAGCAAAGCAGCGGTTCTCAATCCGTGGTCCCCAGACCAGCAGCATCTGAATCACTGAAAACTGGCGAGAAATGCACATTCTCAGACACCACCCAGAACTCCTGAACCAGAAACTCTGGGAGTGAGGCCCAGCAGCGTGCGTCTCACCAAGCTCTCCAGGAGATTCTGATGCCCTGCCCAGTTAAGTCTGAGCAGCACTGCAATAAACAGAGAAAGGAAGAAGACAACTGAGGATACTTACATGAGATGATTATAATGGCAGACCAGAGAATCTGAATTGAAAAAGAAGGGAAGTAAAGACATGAGGAGACTGATCAGTACTGATACAGTGGTGGGTCAATATCTCAGAATGTAATAAGTTCAAATAACTATAGCACAGTGCATTCATTTATCATTTGTATTACTGGCATAATAAAATACCACAAATAATAAAGCAACACCCATTTATTACCTCATATTTCTAGAGATCAGAAGTCCAGGTGCACCTTGGCTGGGCGTGGTTGGCTCATGCCTGTAGTCCCAGCACTTTGGGAAAAGAAGGTAGGAGGATCACTTGAGGCCAGGAGTTTAAAACCAGCCTGGGCAACATAGTGAGATCCTGTCTCTACCAAAAAAAAAAAGAAGTCCAGGTACAATATGGCTCATCTGGCCTGGCGGTTTAGAGTCTCACAAAGGCTGAAATTGATGTGTTGGCAGGACTGCATTCCTCTCTGGAATCAGTCTGCTTCCAAGCTCATTAAGTTGTTGGCAGAATTCAGTTTCCTATGGCTATAGGGCTGAGGTCCCCATTTCTTTTCCAGCTGTCAGCCAGGACCCTCTATCAGCTTCTTAAAACCACTTACATCCCTTGTCATGTTACCTCCTCCACCTTCCAACCTGAAAGAACATTTAGAGTCCTTTTAACACCTCAAATCTCTCTGACTTCACCCTTCAGCCACATCTCTTCTGTGTTACTCTTTTGTTGCATCTTTCTGATTCCAGAAAGTTCGTAAGGTTAGATTGGGCCTACCTGGATACCAGGCTAATCTACCTATTTTAAGTCTGTAACCTTAATCACCTCTGCAAAGTCCCTTTTGCCATAGAAGGTTACATCTTCACAGGTTTCTGGAATTAGGCTGTGAACATCTTTGGGATACCTTTATTCTGCTTCCCACAACATGAAGTGACTAGAACAAGTGAGCTAAGAGAAAAATGGAAGGTGGATATTTTGGAGAGGGTGAAGATTCTGGCTTTAAAGTCCAGAGTGTATCCATAGGAATGGGGAGAAGTGGAGGGAATGTCATTGGCAGCTAGAAGGTCAAAGAATTGAGAGCTCTGGATGTTGGAGTCATTGACAATTATATAGCTGGGGTGGACAGAGAGGCTGTAAACAAGGAGCTCATGTTGTCACCAAGAAGTTTTAGTCTCCCTGACCATCAAAATTACTTGGGGAGCTGGGTACACATGCATACTCTGGAGCCCCCCACCAGCAATCCTGAATCATATTCTTTGGGGGTGTGGCCCATGCTTCTGATGATAATCAGATTAGGGGCTACCACTGCAGGAAAGGAGAAGCCACTGAAGTCTTTGGTTGGGAAGTTGGTGATCAGAACTATGCTTTGAGATAATGGTCTTTAAACTGGGAAATGGGGGAGGTAAGGGCAATACACATAACCTTAACATTTGTACCCCCATAATATGCTAAAATTAAAAAAAACTGGGATACCAAGGGGTATCACAGTTTGAGGGCATTAGTTTAAGGGGATCTTTGACGTCCATAGTTATTTTTGCCCAAAATTGACCAAGGATACACCTCGGGGTCCACCATCACACCTGTTGTCCTTTCTCACCTCCTCTTTCAAAATCCCCCTTCTCTTTACAACAGAAAGGAATCTTAGATTGTAAATTGACCCAGGATATTAAAAATCCATCTCTTTTAACAAGACACCTATGGTAGCCTTCCTGTCTTTTCCTGTCTTAGAATATTTTTATGTTTGAATCACATTAGAAACAGAGTAATTTGGCACATGATGAGATGTTAGATATGTTGCAGAATGGGACAGAGGAATTATGATGAGCTTTATTTCTTCTGCCATCTCCAGGCTGCTATGAAAGAACACATTGCTTCCAAGACAGAATCCTGTGAGGCACAACAAAGAGAAGTTCTGTAGGAAATAGTGTGGTGGCACCTTATATCATCCAGGAACAAACTCAGGGCAAGCCTCTCTGCCCCATCTAGCTATTCAATTTAGAACTAGAATTCAGGCAAGAGATAGGGAAGTGCACATTTATTGAAATTGACAAACGAAGCCTGATTGGCTGGTTTTGTCAATTCGGTTACATGGCAGACATTTTCCTAAGTTGAATGAGTCAATTCTGAAGCTCCAAGGTTTTGACAAATTATATTTAAAGCCCATAGTAGATACAGCACTTTATTTTTTAAAAATTATATTGGCAAGGTATATTAAAATTAATATTTTTATGTTTCCAATTCTTTTCTGAGTGTATTAGGCTAAATGAGGTGTCTCTATATGAAAGACTAAAAGATATAAGTAATATTAATTTGTTAAGCCTTGGTAAGACCTTTCTGGGTACGCTTTTTTTTTTTTTTTGAGCAGAGTCTCACTTTATTGCCCAGGCTAGAGTGAGTGCCGTGGCGTCAGCCTAGCTCACAGCAACCTCAAACTCCTGGGCTCAAGCAATCCTACTGCCTCAGCCTCCCAAGTAGCTGGGACTACAGGCATGTGCCACCATGCCCGGCTAATTTTTTCTATATATATTAGTTGGCCAATTAATTTCTTTCTATTTATAGTAGAGATGGGGTCTCGCTCTTGCTCAGGCTGGTCTCGAACTCCTGAGCTCAAATGATCCGCCCACCTCGGCCTCCCAGAGAGCTAGGATTACAGGCGTGAGCCACCGTGCCCGGCCTCTGGGTACGCTTTTTCAGAAATTGAGGAGTAAATGAGTCTAACTGGGTAACAAATCATTTTGAAAGTCAGGTGATTTTCAATTCTTTTGATTTCAACAAAACTGGAAATTGAGTTGTTAGCTGACAAGTTATTAATTTTTTTTTTTTTTTTTTGAGACAGGGTCTCACTCTGTTGCCCAGGCTAGAGTGCAGTGGCAATATCATAGCTCACTGCAACCTCAAACTCCTGGGTTCAAGTGATCCTCCTGCCTCAGCCTCCTGAGTAGCTGGGGCTATAGGCACTGCAGCCACTACACTCAGCCTATAGCTAATTTTGATAACAGATTGCTTTGTGATTTGGGGCATATAACTCAGAAGGGGTTCAAATAATTGAAAAAATCTGTAATAATAAAACTTTCAATCTCCTCATTTATGCAAACAAGGTAGTATTTAACCACCAGTAGGTGAACTAAAAAAAACATGGTCCTGGCTCGACACAGTGGCTCACACTTGTAATCTTAGCAATCTGGGAGGTGGAGAGGCGGGAGGATGGTTCAAGGTCAGGAGTTCGAAATCAGCCTGAGTAAGAGCGAGACCCAGTCTCTACTAAAAATATAGAAAGAAATTAGCTGGACAACTAAAAAAAAATATATCTATCTATATAGATAGATAGATAGATAGATATATTAGCCGGGCATGGTGGCGAATGCCTGTAGTCCCAACTACTCAGGAGGCTGAGGCAGAAGGATCATTTGAGCCCAGGAGTTTGAGGTTGCTGTGAGCTAGGCTGACGCCATAGCACTCTAGCATAGGCAACAGAGTGAGACTCTGTCTCAGAAAAAAAACATGGTCCTGGCTGGACCTGGCAGTGGCTCCTACCTATAATCCTAGCATTCTGGGAGGCCAATGCAGGAGGATCACTTCAGGTCAAGAATTTGAGACCAGCCTGACTAAGAGCAAAACCTCATTTCTACTAAAAATAGAAAAATTAGCTGGGTACAGTGGCATGTGCCTGTAGTCCCAGCTACTCTGCAGACTTTGGAGGAGGATCACTTGAGCCCAGGAGTTTGAGGTTGCAGTGAGCTGTGATGACACCACTGCACTCTAGCCGGAGTGACAGAACTAGAGTCTGTCTCTAAAAAAAAAAAAAAAATTCCTATCCACCTCATTAACAAAGATATTTCTACTAAAATTTAATTTTTCATATTTTATAATTATTAACCCTTTCTGGGGCTCTGCTAATGCTGGTACCCACACATCTGAGTCCTTTGGGGGGCTTGCATGTTTGAAAAACCAGCTGATTAACCCAGTGAATCTCTAATCGGTCTAATTGTTAGGTCTTCCTGGCTTCCCTTCCACTGGCCAACATGTCCTGCCCTAGGACTTGACTGGCTCAGACAGTTCATAGGGGATGAGGACGAGAAGGGAAGGCTGAACAGGGTGTCAGCTACACAGCTGCCATATACTGTTGTTCAGGAAGCTTCAGTGCTCTGATGCTGCATTTGTGCCCTTCTTGACCCAAGGCAGGCCCAGAGCTCCCGAGCAGCAAAACGGCAGTATCAGTATGTGCCAGAGGAGCAGCAGCTGATTCACTCCACTCTTCCCACCTCTGAGAACTTTGGCTGCTCCTACAGCATGTGGGTAGTCCTGAGAGACTGAGACAAATACTCTGCTCAAAGAATATACCACCTTTTTCATCCAACTGAAAATCTCACCTTTTAACTCAGGGAGGCTCTGTCCGACACAGCATGGATACTCCCAGTATCTTCTATGTTGTGGGTGCAGAGAAAGCATCTGATAATGATTGAGTGAATGAATGAATGAACAAACAAATGACTACACGGTTTCTCTAACTTCCAGTTTTTTAAGACTGTCACTGCAGTACGTGCCACTTTTTAAATATGTTTTCATTCCCTGCCTTGGTCTAGGCCCTTGTAATCTTTTTACCTGTACCCTTCACTCAGCCCAAAAACAGTCTCAGCAAAATCTTGGGAAGGTAAGGGAGTGAGACAGGGAGATAGCTGAGAGAAGAGCACTTTAAGCAGAGAGGTCTAAGGCAGGAGTACATCTGGCATGTTGGAGGAACAAAAAGGAGGCCCGTGTTGCTGGAGCAAAGTGAGCGATGGCACGAGAACATTAGGAGATGGGGTCATAGGTGAAGGCTCTGGGTCAGATCCTATGGCTCATTATCAGGACTTTGTCTTTTAATCTGAGTGAAACAGCCAGCTACTGGAGGGTTTTGAGCTGGAGAAGGACCTGATATGACACATTTTTAAAGGATACCTCTGGCTCCAGTGTTGAGAATAGACTGTTAGAGGGTGGAGACAGGCAGTTGAAGAAGCAGAAGTCGTTAGGAGGCAGTAACCCAGGCAAGAAGTAACTAATGGCCCCTTTGACGAGGATGGTAGCAGTGAAGGTGGTAACAAGTGTTTGGATTAGATTCTGAATATATTTTGAAGGCAGAGCCAACAGGACTTCCTGACAGATTAAATGTGGGAGGTGAGAGGAAAATGTAAAGTCTGACTGCCTGGTTTTTGTCTGAGCAATGAAAGAATGGTGCTCTCTTCAACGGAGATGGGGGAGGCTGTGGGTGGAATAGTTCAGGGGAGTTAAGATCACATGTTCAGTTTGGGGCACGTTGAGCTGGAATTGTCTTTTAGGTATCCAAATGGAGATGTCAAATAGACAGTCAGATAATGATCAGGGAGAGAGTTGGGGCTGGATCTCATGGCGTCTCATGCTTTAAATATATCCTCACTGATGTCTCCAAAATCAGCTCTGACTTCTCTCCCAAACTTCAAGTTCTTACATCCGACTGCCTGCTTGACTTATTCACTTAGCTTTCTAATAGGCATCTCAAATTTAACATGTCCAGAACTAAATTCCTAATCCCCTGTCTCCCTCCACAAAACACAAACAAACAAACAAGAAAATTCAACAGCAATTCCATTCTTCCTAAACCTTTGAGTCATGTTTGACTCTTTCCTTTCAAACTTCACATTCAAACCATCAACAAATCCAGTTAAATCCATCCCCAGGCTGCCCTTACCACTCACACCACTGCGCCCTGCTCCAAAGCAGCGCTCATCTCTTGCCTGGATTACTGTAACAACCTCTTAACTCTGACAACAACCAAATGTGAAAGCCAGCAGGCCCCACAGGACATGGGCCCACCACTTATAACTCACCTCTCTACTCACATCCCCTTTCACTCCTCCTGGCTCCCCCTACTCCTGTAACACTGGCCTCCTTCAACATGCCAAGACACTCCTGCCTCAGGGCCTTTGCACTTATGTTTCCTTTGCCTAGAAAGCCCTTTCCCCAGATTTGCAAAAAGGTTGTGCCTTTACTTCTTTCATGTCTCTGCTCAAATGTCACCTTATCAAAAAGTTCTACTTATCAAATAAACCTACTTGAACCTACTTTGCTTTAAAATGAAAACAACTGTGGCCTTGGAGGGTTTTTTTTGGGGGGGAGGGTTCTGTATGGAGGGAGAGTCAAATCCAGGCTCTACTCTACAAAAAAAGCACCTCTGATCTCTCTTACCTTACTTTATCTCTCTCTTGCACTTATCATGACCTGAGATATATGTATACATAATATGTGTATACATAATATATATGTATACAATATATATATATATTTGTTGTCTGTCTCCCCTAACTACAACGTAAGCTCCATGGTAGCAGACACTTTGCTTGTTCAATTCTGTATCCTCAGTGCTTGGATCGATTCCTGGCATATAGTAGACATTTGTTAAATATTTGCTGGATGAATGGTTGAATGAATAAATGGATGAAGCATGGCTTCTCTGGAGCTTAAGAGTTAATCATGACACCATAAATTGGCCTGAGAAAAGAGATCTCAGCATGAACATAATGTTTATGACACAACACCACTACCGTACACATCTATACCCACACTCACTCGCTGTCTCTCTCTTTCTCACACACACACACCCCAATAACCTGGAACCCATGCAAACGTACAACAAAGGGAAATGATAAAGTGTGCCTGCAGGGTGGAAAAGTATACAGCCATTAAAAACACTATAGGCCCAGTGCAGTGGCTCACGCCTATAATTCGAGGCAAGAGAAACGCTCAAGGTCAGGAGTTTGAAACCAGCCCGAGCATGAGCGAGACCCCATCTCTACTAAAAATATAAAGAAATTAATTGGACAACTAAAAATATGTAGAAAGAAATTAGCTGGGCATGGTGGCGCATGCCTGTAGTCCCAGCTACTCGGGAGGCTGAGGCAGCAGGATTGCTTGAGCCCAGGAGTTTGAGGTTGCTGTGAGCTAGGCTGACACCACAGCACTCTAGCCCAGGCAACAGAGTAAGACTCTTTCTCAAACAAAAAACAAACAAAAAAACCCACTAATTATAAAGACAGTAAAATGCTTATAGTATGTTATGGAAAAGTAGTATAGTAGATTGTAAAATAGAACAATCGTTAATATATTATTACATACTGTACTGCTAGGATCACAGCAATGCGAAATGTATACACATATTGCATTAATTTTTCTGATATTAAAAGCAAAATTAGGGCCGGGCGCGGTGGCTCACGCCTGTAATCCTAGCACTCTGAGAGGCCGATTGCTCCAGGTCAAGAGTTCAAAACCAGCCTGAGCAAGAGCAAGACCTGTCTCTATTATAAATAGAAAGAAATTAATTGGCCAACTAATATATAGAAAAAAATTAGCCGGGCATGGTGGCGCATGCCTGTAGTCCCAGCTACTTGGGAAGCTGAGGCAGCAGGATTGCTTGAGCCCAGGAGTTTGAGGTTGCTGTGAGCTAGGCTGACACCAGGGCACTCACTCTAACCTGGGCAACAAAGAAAGACTCCGTCTCAAAAAAAAAAAAGCAAAATTAATTATTGTTAGTCCTGTTAGTGTAATTATGGATAGTTTTGTAATCTTTTATTCTTCACAATGTAAAAAAAAAAAAAATTGTACTCTCTTTTTCCATAAAAGGAACACATTTCAACACCCTGGGCACACTGGCTGAGGAAAATCCCAGGCCGGTGAAGTCAGCACCTAAGTTCCCCAGAGACTCCCATGTGTGGGTGACAGAGGGGTCCTGGGCCAGGCCTGTGCAGAGAAGGGCTGCCCCTCAGGCTGAAACCGAGTGGTAAGTGAGGCATAGAGCATTTGCATGACTAACGCGGGGAAAAACCCACCAGAGAGTTATTTCTATTTAAGCTCAGAGAAATGCAGAAGTAAATCTACTTGAAACTAACTTGGCTTTAAAACGAAACCAACTGTGTCCCTGGAGTTTTGGGGGGGCTTCTGTAAGAAGGCAAAGGCCAAGTCCAGGGTCTAGTGGCCTTCACTGGGGAGCCAAATCTCCCACAAAGTCCCAGATTTGGGCACTTCGGGTCCTCACAGGGACCTCAGTGCAAAGAGTTCTTAATCTATAAACGCGCAGAGCATTGACTTGAGACCAATATTTCTTAACCAAAATAAGGTTTTGAACTCTTTGATAATCATAAAAACTACAGAACTTCATCCAAGGAAAACCGAACATCAGCCCAAAAATTTGAAACAATTTCAGGAGTTTCATGGACCCGTATCCCTAAATCCTATCCACTACTAGTTGTCCCACACCCCAGATGACGAACCCTGATGGACCTGAATAAACACAACGTCTTACATAGAACACGTATGCTATTTTTCAAGTCTGTTGACAGTATCGTGATAAATAAATACAAATTATTTGAAAGAAATACTCAATTCAGAGACTTGCTGTTGTTATGCATGTTCTCCAGAGGACCGGTGAACGCTTCTGCCCGCCCCAGGAGCACGTTTTTTAAAGGGTCCCTTAGCCCGGCCGCAAAGCCGTCTTCCGAGTGACCGAGAGGGGTCCTGCGCTGCCGGCCTCGGGACTCCGAGGTCGTGGGATCCCGCGGGAGCCGGGTCAAGCTTTTCGGAGTGTTTTCGCGGAGATGTTCAGCCCCGGGTTGAACATGCACTTAAGTTTTATGCTCCGATTATGACCGGGTTTTCCAGACGTGGATTGCCAGCGCGTGTCCCAAGAGTTACCAGTGTGTTCCCGGGCGCGGTCACCGAGGCACTCCAGGTGGACCCCGGAGCCGAGGGCCCCCGCGTGGGTGGCCGGCCCCCGCAGCGACTACCCGCGGGAAGCCCTGCCCGCGAGCTCCCTCTCCTGGGCGCGCCCCGGCGCCGTCGCGGCTCAGGGCCGGCACCTGCGGGGCGCACCGCGAGCGTGCAGGCTGTGCCCCGCGGCGGGCGCCGGGGCGCGCTGGGGCTCGGGCTCTGCACCCGCGCCCGCCGCGGCCGGGCGGCCCGTCCCCTGGACAGCCGGTGAGTGAATGGGGAGACAGTGCGCAGAGCCCAGCCAGCCCGTTCCCCCTCACTGACGCCTCCGGGACCGGCCTTCCCCGCACCACCCTCGTCCCCTCCCCTCCCCCATGCCCCGAGGTGCCTGCCCTTTAACCTGGCTCTAGGCGCCCGGGCTGGCTCAGTACGCGACTCGATGAGACACCAGTGCCTGGCACATAACGTGCATGTGCGCATCCGTGTAACAAATAAGAGTTTAATCTTTGTGTTGGAGCGTGTCTGTTTCAACACTTCCCGCAGTGGGCCCCTCGTTGGGAGGGGCGCCGCCAGCCGCGTGCGGAGAGCGCAGGGCGACAGCTGGGGAGGTGGGGGGAAATTGCGGGCCGGAGAGCAGCTTCCGGGAGAGCCGCGAAGTCAGCGCCCAGAACTCTCCGCGGACACTCGGCGCGCGGCATCCGGCGCGGGCGTCCAAGACGGCGGGCCGCGCGGAGGGGCAGGTGGCCTGGGGACAGGAGGTGGGAAGACCGGAAAAGGAGAGCCCGGAAGGGGCAGTCCCCACCCGACGGCGGGGTAAGGGCGGGGCTTCGCCGGTGGCTAGAGACGAGGAGCCCGGGAAGCCACAGGCCTCAGGGGTCCGGGACAGAAGGATGCTGGTCACAAGAGCCCCGAGTCCTCCGGCGTGGACAGAGCAACGCGTCCACCCGGTCCCGGAGGACAGAGACCGAGGAGCGAGCGCCCCACAGCCCTGCCCCAGGCTTCGCAGGTCTGGAGGACACCGGCCGCCTGCAGGGGGCGCCATGTCCCTTTGGCTCTGCTGGGCTGCGCCTGAGACCAGACCAGAGATAGAAGCTGAGATCAACGGAAAGGAATGGGACTGAGCAGACATCACACGTAATCCCGATGGGACCCGGAGTAAAGCAACATTCCCAAACACGGCAGTAAGGAAGGATTGCTCGGAAGGAATCTATGTAAGGAATGCTCGGATAACTGAATGAAAATTTGCTGGAAAAACTGTAAATTCCACATCATACAGTAAAATAAACTCCAAGTGGATTAAAATGACAAATATTTTAAAGAACAGTCATAGGAACACTGTATTTAATAGGATAAAAGTTATATTTGTAGATAAATCTCAGCATTCTCAAGATTTGAAACAATGGAAGGAATGACAAAGGAAGACTAACATTCAAAAATATAAAAACTGGACAGGATTTTAAAAAGACAACAACTTGAGAAAAATGTCTGCACCAAATATCAAGGAAATACTACCTCGGATGTATAAAGGCTTGTTTATATATTATATATGAAAACAATTAAGGTACCAATAGCTAAATAGACAAAGGAGGTAAAATATGTGCTGTAATTCACAAGGGGAGAAATAAAATTAGTATCCAAATACATGGGGAAATGTTCACTGATAATCAGAAATTTTAAACTTAAAACAACCCTGATATAGCAACTTACATCTACTAAAGTAGCAAAAATGTTTTAAAATTAGAATGCATAATATTAGCACATGGTAAAATAATAGTCATCATAACTTTATACTCTTTTGAATAGCAATATGGTGATCCTCATTTATTCAACAAATAGGTATTGAGGAGTTCCTACCCCAAATCAAACAGTACTCTATAAACTGCCATTGTAATGGAGGGAAACACAGTACACAAACAAATAGGATGCAAGGTGGTAGCTGTGCTAGGAAGGAAAAATTTTTTTTTTTTTTTTTTTTTTGAGACAGAGTCTTGCTTTGTTGCCCAGACTAGAGTGAGTGCCGTGGCGTCAGCCTAGCTCACAGCAACCTCACAGTCCTGGGCTCAAGCAATCCTACTGCCTCAGCCTCCCAAGTAGCTGGGACTACAGGCATGCGCCACCATGCCCGGCTAATTTTTTCTATATATATTAGTTGGCCAATTAATTTCTATTTATAGTAGAGATGGGGTCTCGCTCTTGCTCAGGCTGGTCTCGAACTCCTGAGCTCAAACGATCCGCCCACCTCGGCCTCCCAGAGAGCTAGGATTACAGGCGTGAGCCACCACGCCCGGCACGGAAGGAAAATATTAATAGAACAGTGAGTGATGGCATGGGCTAATTAAATGTGGCCTCTCTGATGGGATGACATCTCTGATGGGATGACCAGAGCAACATAAAGTGAGGGAGCAAATCTTGTTTGCACTTGTGGGAAGTGTTCTGGGCAGAGGAAACAGAAAGTACAATGACCCTGAGGCAAGAGCGTATGACTGGTAGAGCACCAACTGATTGCCCTCACTGTGTTGCCCAGGCTGGACTCAAACTCCTGGTCTCAAGCGATCCTCCCACCTCAGCCTCTTGAGTAGTGGGGATTACAGACCTGTGCAACTGCACCTGGCTGACTGCCTTTTAACCATGCACACAATAATCCTGCCCCTCCCCTTTTTTTTTAGAAACAGGTTTTGCTCTGTCACCCAGGCTGAAGTACAGTGGCTGGATCATAGCTCACTGTGACCTCGAACTCCTGGCCTCAAGTGCTCCTCCCACCTCAGCCTCCCAAGTAGCTAGGACTAGGTGTATGCCACCATGCCTGGCTAATTTTTGTAAAGATGGGGTCTTACTATGTTGCCCAGACTGGTCTTAAACTCTTGGCTTCAAACAATCCTCCCAACTTGGCCTCCCAAGTGCTCAGATTATAGGCGTGAGCCACCACGCCCAGCTCACACTTTGAAGAAATTTTGTAATTGACTTACTTTGTATACATATTAAGACCACAGTGACTCCATTAAGCTGAAATGATAGTCAAATATCTGTTATTAATACTTTATCTTAACCAAACTAACAAAAACATTAGTGACATTGCAAAAAGATTGCTTCACTCCACCCTCTTCCCAAAGCTAGAATCTGCCAAAAAATTTATTTATATTGGTCAACCCCTTGGTCAATCACATATAAAATGTTACATCTTCATTTCTGTATGCTTAGTCATTTTTCTAAATAAAGAATCTAGCCCAGGCAAGGTGGCTCACGCCTGTGATCCTAGCACTCTGGGTGGCCAAGGCAGGAGGATCACTCAAGGTCAGGAGTTTGAAACCAGCCTCAGCAAGATCAAGACCTCATCTCTACTACAAATAGAAAGAAATTAATTGGCCAACTAAAAATATATAGAAAAAATTAGCCAGGCATGGTGGCACATGCCTGTAGTCCCAGCTACTCAGGAGGCTGAGGCAGGAGGATGGCTTGAGCCCAGGAGTTTGAGGTTGCTGTGAGCTAGGCTGATGCCACGGCACTCTAGCCTGGGCAACAGAGTGAGACTCTGTCTCAAAAAAACAAGGTAAGTCAGATCTTGTCAGCGCTCTCCTTAAAACCTTCCCATGCCTCCCCATCTGTCAGATGTAAAAGCTGAAGTGCTCACTATGCCCTCAAGGCCCTAGGTGAGCTGCCCCGTCACCCCTCCGACCTCCTTCCATCACCCCTCTGGGTCAAACTACCTTCCTTGCTGTTCCCCAAACACACCCACCTCAATGCCTTTGGACTTGTCCCCTCTGCCAGGAATGATCTTCCCCTCCATACTTGTGCATGGTCCATGCCTCAGTTCATTCAGGTCTTTACACAGAAAAACCAAAGCAGCTTTCTCAGCCCAGCCTTCCCTGTACAACCTATCTAAAGTAAACAAACAAAAAACTCCCTGCTTTGAATTTTCTACTTTATCACTATCTAAAGTTATATGTTTGATTTGGTGTCCCTGTGGATAACACATTGTACCTCTTAATCTTAACGTCTCTGAATTCCTCATTTCCTATGACCTTTGCCCTTCTTACCGCATGGGCCACTCATCCCCTTGGTCACACTCTGAGCCCTGTCTTCACCTAGAAATACTATACTCTCTGACAAAAGCCCATTCTCCAAACATAGCCACCTATTCTTGCAGCTGTCCCTTCCTTATCTCACTATATCCTGTGTCCCCTCATCCTTCCATCTTCTTGTCATCACAGACTGCTGGGCAGTGTAGGGGAAATGCATTCCCCTGTGGACTGGTGCCAGGGTCTTCAGCCCCTGACATCTGGACTCTGTCTCTACTACACCCCCAAAGCCACTCTTTCCAGTGTCTCTGGAGACTTCCCTGTTGCTAAACCAGAGGATTCCTCAGTGCTTATCTTCTTAGTCCTCTCCTCTATGTTGACCTCTTCTTCACTCTTGAGATCCTCTTCTCCTGGGGCTACTGAGGTACCCGTCACCCCTCATTTTCTTCTATCTCCTGGGATGCTGTTTCTCTTTCTTCCTCATGAATGCCTTTTCCCCCAGCAATCCCATAAATGCTGCCCCCAGGGTTCTATCTTAGTGTACTTCTCCTTTCATTTCACAAATTCTTCTTGAATTCTCTCACTCACACTCAAGGTTTCAATAACCACCAAAATGCCAATGACATCCAAATCTAAAACTTGGACTTTACCCATTGGATATTACCACTAGCATGTGCCTTGGGGGCCTTAAACTCCATGTGTACAAAATGGAACTTTCTATTCTCTAACCTGAATTCCCCTTCCTCTTCACTAAAACAGCATTCCCTGTGGGACATGATAGAATAGATATGAAGACCAACAGATACTGCCTGTCCCCTGGACAGAAAACTTGAACAGTACCCATCGCTACTAATTTAAGATGTATTAAAATATCAATAAATTCCTTTTACTCAGCAACTTGGTGAATGTAAAAGCACTTATAATCCTATTCTCCCCTTCAAGTCCTGAGTTGCTCATCTGTGAATTCTCCTCCCACAGATAATTTTAGTAGGACATGCTGTGCCTGGCAATCTGCCCACCTTGGATGGACAGTAGACGTGAGTCACAGAGTGGGGAGCGGTTGTCCAGGTAAGCGGGTACAGTGTATTTCTCTGCATGTGGATTTTGCTTTACTGCAGATACGAGGCCTACTTTAAGGAGAGGCTGGGTCATGTGTAAAGCTGAAAATAGATAGGAGACCCAGAATGTCCTCTGAGGACGCTCCAGGAAAGTGTCCACATTTCTGGGTCTCATATCACCTCCCGAACTGTGGGCCCTCGGCATCAGGTACAAGGTCTTCTATAAATGGACTGAGAGTTTTCTAGAAGGGGAGATGCCAAACTCTTTGGAGTCTCCAAAACTGGCTAAGGGAAAAATAGTCACTACTGACACAGTCCCTCTTGGGTACCACTGTGACTGAGGGGTGCAGAGTGATCTGAGAGCTCAGGATGAATGTAGCTTTGGAGAACATTAATTTAACGTACTCAATTGGTCATGTGCAAAATCGAGACTTCTTGGTGTGTGGTGCAAAAAAACCAAAACCAACCAACTACTTTAAAAAGGAAAAGCAGGGGTTGACCTTATTGGAAAGATAATTGAGTGTTCAAGTAGCAACTAAACTAGAGGAGTGGAAGGGAAACCCTGAGTGTGGGCCTCGGTCAGATACAACTAGAAGCAAGGATTCAGGGCCTGGTGTGTGCTGCCTTCCACTTTCCCCTCTGCAGCCTGGGCTTCTCAGTGTAACTGAGTGCCAGTGGCTCCCTGGCCTCATTCACATCCCACCTGCCACCAGCAGAGGGATTGGTCACTTCTCTCCCTGCTCTGAGGAGGGACTCTGCTGGTTTGGCTTGGGGGCAGACCCGTACTATTGGCTGGGCCATGAAGATAATCTGATGAGCCCTTTTGATTCAAATCTGCCACTGGACCATCTACCTCTGCCATGGGGACAGAGCCACGTAGTATAGACCTGGCCATTGGGCACCCACCCTGTGTAACATGGACAATTTTCAGGAAGAAAGACAGGAAGTATATCAGAATTTGGATTACAATTAGTATATTAGAATATGGGCAGCCACCCCTGTTAAGGATTACTACATGATTGCTAAGTGTTTCTCTTGTTTCTTTTTTGGTTTTTTTTTTTTTTTTTGAGACAAAGTCACGCTCTCTTGCCTGGGCTAGAGTGCCGTGGTGTCATGCTAGCTCACAGCAACCTTAAACTCCTGGGCTCAAGCGATCCTTCTGCCTCAGCCTCCTGAGTAGCTGGGACTATAGGTACATGCCACCATGCCTGGCTAATTTTTTTTTCCTATTTTACTTGTTTGACTAATTTCTTTCTATTTTTAGTAAAGATAGGGTCTCACTCTTACTCAGGTTGGTCTCGAACTCCTGAGCTCAAGCAGTCCTCCTGCCTCAGCCTCCCAGAGTGCTAGGATTACAGGCGTGAGCCACCATGCCTGGCCACTAAGTGTTTTTCAATCCTTCCCCCAAACATAGTCAAATAGCCTTAGCATGTTTCCCATGGTAAGTTCATGTGCCAAAGCACATAAGAACATGGCTGAGCCCTCTCTCCTTGCTCTGTTCTGTCAGTGCTGCTCAGGCTCCTTGTCTGTCCTCTCTCTGCTGACTTCTAAGGCCTCAGCCCCCTCTCATAACTCCCAAGCTGCCTGCAAAAGGGTCCACTCAAACTCTGCCCTCTATGTTCCCTCTCTCTTGTCAAATAATCTCCGAGTTGCTCTCTCTTTTATTATGCCCAGAGGGAGAGCCCTGAAGCCTCCTGGCAAAAGGAAGCATACAGATATGTAAATTTGCCGTGCTCCAGTTTCAGCCTGGTGGTGGTGGAAAGATTTCTTTCTAAGACCTGGTGTAGAGGAAGAAAGGTGAGGGGAAGAAGCATTTGTGTTGTAGACTCCCCCAGTTGGGTCTGGGTCTCTCTCTGGGTAAAGCCAGGGTATTTTCTGGGCACCAAGTGTGTAAGCCAGTGTGTGTGTGAGCTCATACATGAGCCAGTATGACACACCAACAGCACATGAGTGACAAGTGAACCAGTGGAAGGCAGGTGGCGACTGTCCCAGCCGCTTCTCACTCACTCCCAGCCCAAGCCAGGACCCAAGGCTTCTGCTTGCAATTGAATTTGATTTTCTGCACTGGCCCTTATTGCCCCCTAAGATTTTAGCTCTTATTCACACTTTGGCCCCTTTGGTTAGAGTCTCCTTTGCTAGCTTCAGCTTTCACATTAAACTCCAAATTTAGCCTGCTGGGCAAGCCCTCCAGCCAAGCTCACACCAGCAACAGCAGCGCATATGCACATATGCACATAGGTGTGCTAATTTAGGTGGGGGAGGGAACTAGATTCTTCCTGGTGCTCTCTGGCCACCAAGGAATAAGAAAGAAAGAGAAGCAGCCAAAAGGGAAGAGATGCTCAGCTCCAAAGTACACCTGCCCTCCACCACCAGCCCCCAGCACCGTCTCTGCTGGGGCTGCTCAGCATTCAGGGCTCAGGAGATGGGAAGGACCCTGGAATGGCCATGCCCAAGTCTCAGGGGCCTGGGCACAGAGGTGGCAGTGCCAGGAACACTGGGGGCAGGAGAATGGGACAGGGGACATGAGGGACAGTGCCTAGGTCTGGCCTGCTGAAGGAGCAGACAGCAGAGCTGATATTGCAGCAAGAATAGCTGCTCTAGGCCCTTGCCAAGAAAAGATGGGGCTCAGAGGAGGCCAAAGTTGCAATGGTGATAGAAGCTCTTCTCTCATTTCTTACCAGGGTGGTCATGACTTATTCCTTAATTGACAAAGCCTAAGACCTCTTATATACATTTCTTTCTTTCATTTGCTTTTTCATCATTATTTTCAACTATTGTCTGAATGAGAATAAATAGAAATGCTTATTTTTCAGCAGTTTGTCTATTGCAGAATTGAAACCCAGAAAGAGAAAACATGAACCTGGCAGAGTGAAACTGGCCTCCAGTGTCATCATGCAGAACCAGCTTGCTTCCCTTTCCTTTAACACACATGCTGTGCTCTTACAGCCCTAGTACCCTGTGCAGTTTCTCTCCTCTGTGCCTTGTTTACGGGGCTCCCTCTACTTGGGAAACTCTTCCACTTGACAAACTCTTACTCATCTTTCAAGCCCTGGATGAAGTGTCACCTCTCCTGGGAACAGCAACATCCACCTCTCTATTTAATGGATTAATGGCTTATCATTTGGTCCCCATAGTGACCTATGGTTGCCATAAAAGAGCACTTATCTTACTGTATTATAGTTAGTTGGTCCTAATACCTCTACTAAACTGTATACAATGGAGAGGGAGGAAGAATTATCTTGTTTGTATTTGTATCTCAGTGTCTGGCACGATCATCTAGTAACCCCAGCACAGTGCAAGTCCCCAAAATAAATGATTGAAAAAATGAACCAGGGCAGGCATAGTGGCTCATGCCTGTAGTCCTAGCACTCTGGGGGGCCGAGATGGGAGGATTGCTTGAGCTCACGAGTTTGAAGTTGCAGTGAGCTATGATGACGCACTGCACTCTACCCAGGGTGACAGAGTGAGAATCTGTCTCAAGAAAAAATGAACCAAAGAATGCAATCAAGAAGGTAAACACGGCCGGGCGCGGTGGCTCAAGCCTGTAATCCTAGCTCTCTGGGAGGCCGAGGTGGGCGGATCCTTTGAGCTCAGGAGTTCAAGACCAGCCTGAGCAAGAGCGAGACCCCATCTCTACTATAAATAGAAAGAAATTAATTGGCCAACTAATATATATAGAAAAAAAAATTAGCCGGGCATGGTGGCACATGCCTGTAGTCCCAGCTACTTGAGAGGCTGAGGCAGCAGGATTGCTTGAGCCCAGGAATTTGAGGTTGCTGTGAGCTAGGCTGACGCCACGGCACTCACTCTAGCCTGGGCAATAAAGTGAGACTCTGTCTCAA